>VWZX01001737.1:9547-58902 GCA_013399015.1 Galbula dea | reverse complement strand
GGGGGGGTTGGAACTAGATGATCTTTAAGGTCCCTTCCAACCTCAGCCCTTCTATGATTCTATGATTCTATGAAAATCCATCTGGATGCGGTTCTGTGTGACCTGGTTTAGGGAATTCTGCTGTGGCAGGGGGTTTGTACTAGATGATCTTTCGAGGTCCCTTCCAACTCCTAACATTCCGTGATTCTGTGTGAACTTTACGCTATGTTACAATAATTGCCAGTGAGATAGGCAGGACAAACATATAATACTACTTCAAGGAAAGAAGTTACACTTTTGTACACAACCAAGTCATGTTATCTTCTGAAGATAATACTATTTAATTGAACTGATCAGTCCATGTTTACAGTAAGAACTACAATGACAGAAAATAATACTCTCAAACAGGTTGCCCATATGCTTGGCCATAAGGATATGGAAGACAGAGATAAAAATCATAATTCTTCATTATTTTAAAGCTCTGATCGATTGCTGCAATTCTTTCATTGTATATTTTGTTACCCTGACCACGACAGCATGCCTTCTTGGTTAATTACACCTGAAAATGACCCTTTCTGGGAGAAGAAAAACTTTGTCAATGTTCTGTCACATCAGAAAGCCTATGAAAACATGTTGTCATCTTAGAAACGTTATGATGTTTACAGGACCTGTTAAAGCTTAACAACAATGAAGTTGTTCCTAAAAATTAGTTAATGAAAAAAAAATGCCTAAGTATTAAACATCAGTGAAGCAGTACTAGCTGCTTTGGGTACTTCAGAGCACAATTCTTAGTTATGCTGGTGTAAATCTTAAGTAAGTAGCTGAAGCCAATTAGATCAATCCAAAGCCATGGAGAATCAGCTCTTTAGAAACCGAACCTCCAACTACAAAAAAATCATAAATACACTACTTTTTCTGTTGCAAGGATACTGTGACTAATGTTACAAAATTAAAAAACATTGGGTCTCCTTTGAATTACACTTGAGTCTGAAGTAGTCATTCACATATCACATAATTACAAAGTTGTAGAGGTGTGAGGGCATTATGTGTAAGTCTTTGTCCTATATCAGACTGAGTGCTAGTAAGCACACTTTAAGATGTAGTCTCTAGGTGTTCTGACTTCAGTCTTTCTCATTTTTTTTCCTCATACGGAACAGACAGCCAAAAATCTGGATTTTTTTGCAATGGCTTCACTGTGTGTAAAGCAGTTGTCTGCTTAGATGTGATTCTCAGTATCACTGTTCTTACACATTTAAGACAATTATGAAAGGTGCAATTTTAAAATGAGATTTTAAACCAATGTGGATAGAAGTAGAGAATCTCATTGAAAATCAAATCCATAAGATGGAAGTACAGTCTAGTTCAGACACTGGTTATTAAGCTGGTGGGAAAGCAGCTCTCCTGCAGATCTTGCACTGGTCTAAACAGCAGATTTGGTGCAGCTACCAGTTAACTGGTTCTCCCACAGTAAAAAACAGAGTTCATACAAAGTAGAAGGAAGTGCAATAGGACTTACAATGTTTTACAGTTATTTGAGAAATGAAGGATGCCTCTTCTCCTACCCTGACAAACCATCACACAGTGACTTCAAGGTGGGCCAGAAGCCTACACTTCATAGATGTTGCCTGTCTCTGCCTTGAAAAAGGTCATTCTCTTTTCACTGCTCCTTTTAGACAATGAAGATAACACTGCAGGTGTCTTAAGAGAATGATGGGGATTGATTAGCTATTATGACAAGAGGGGGAAAAAAATAAAAATGCTGTAGTATCAGCTGCATTTATGGTGATGCTGACAAAAGAACAGGACCTGTGGCAACCTCATATATCATTGCTACAAAAACGACACCAAACCTATGTGTTAAAAAAAAGTTCAAAATTTTGCTGCAGAACTCCAGAGGCAATGAAAACAGGATGTGTAACCAATAGTCACCCACAAAAGGACAACGCAAGAGATGGGGGGAATGGAGGCAGGTCCCTCCCTGGAGAGGCGGAAGAGGCAAGAGAGACTCCTCCCAACCTCCTTGACTTGTCAGTTCCCCATACACAATAGGTGTGGGCCTCTTGTAACAGAAAGGTCATCAAAGGTGGAAGATAAGAGGCCTAAAGGAAACAGGAGTCTAGAGGAAAGTCCATGACCATGACAGAAGGTGAGTGACATCCTTGCCTGCCTCATAACCCCAGATGCCTCTGGGAAATAGATATGAGGCCCTGCTGGAAGACAGCCAGTCTAATGGAGATGTGGATGACAGGCAACCTACACCAGAGGTCTTGCTGCAGTCTGTTAGGCTTCCTGGATATATTACAACCTCTTCAAAAAAGAAGAAGAAATGTGGTGTTGGAGACTTGCTTCTAAAGGGATCGGAGGGCCCAGTACAAAGGGTTGACCCTCATTACAAAGACATCTGCAGTCTTCCTGGAGCCCACATTAGGGATATTACTAGGGAACTTCCCAACATGGTGTGGTCATCAGATTTTTATCCATTACTGATCTTTCAGACAGGTGGAGAAGAAACTACATCCTGTAGTCTGTTATTTTCTGTTCCCTACTTCCACTACCAGACCATGATATGGGATGGAGTAGAAGAATTCAGTCCATAAATATCTGGCTCCAAGACTGGTGCTACAGACAGGGCTTTGGGTTCTTTGATAATGCCTGGTATTACAAGATACCAGGCCAGATGCTACAAGGTGGGAAAGGCTTATCTTCCAAGGGAAAAAGGATTTTAGGACAAGAACTAGCAGGGCTCATCCACAGAGCTTTAAACTAGATTCAGAAGGAGGTGGGGTTGCTGCCAGGTCTGCACCAGTGCAGCAGTGTTCTAGCACTAGAACTAATACAGACCAGAAGGCCTCCCACCCCCCTAGGGTAGAACGATCAGCTCACTCCCTGAAATGCATGTGTAGAAATGCACACAGCATGGAGAACGNAAAGGTAGTGCTTGGACACAACCTTGGCTGCACCAATCATGAGGTGGTGAGTTTCAGGATCTTGTGTGGTAGGAACAGAATACCAAGTAGGATCATAACCCTAGACTCCAGCAGGGCCAACTTAGATCTTTTCCAGAAATTGCTAGGGGAAATCTCATGGAACAGGGTATGAGAAAATAAAGCGGCCCAAGAGAGTTGTTTAATATTCAAGGACGNACATGGTGGGACAGCTCTCATGACTGGAATGTGGTCATTGGTGGTTATGTCATTTTTAGGAAAGACAGGTCTACGAGGCGTGGTGGGGGATTTGCTCTTTATGTGAGACAACAACCAGAATGTATTGACTTCTGTCCAAGGGTGAACGAGGGGCAAGCTGAGAGTTTATGGATGCGAATGAAGGGGCACGTTAACATGGGTGATACTGTAGTGGGTGTTTATTCCAGGCCACCTGATCAGGCTGAGGAAGCTGATGAGGCTTTCTCCAGGCAACTGACAGTAGCCTCGCAATCACAGGACCTGGTTCTCATGAGGGATTTTAACTACCCAGATATTTGCTGGAAGGCTTACTCAGCCAGCCATTCACACTCGAGGAGGTCCCTCCAGTGCATTGATGATAACTTCTTGATGCAAGTGGTGGATGAGCCCACTAAGAGGGGAGTGCTGCTGGACCTGATACTCACTAAAAAAAGAAGGTCTGGTTGAAAAGGTAGTGCTTGGACACAACCTTGGCTGCACCAATCATGAGGTGGTGAGTTTCAGGATCTTGTGTGGTAGGAACAGAATACCAAGTAGGATCATAACCCTAGACTCCAGCAGGGCCAACTTAGATCTTTTCCAGAAATTGCTAGGGGAAATCTCATGGAACAGGGTATGAGAAAATAAAGCGGCCCAAGAGAGTTGTTTAATATTCAAGGACGACTTCTTCCAAGCTCAAGATCAGAGCATCCCAACATGTAGAAAATCGAGGAAGGGAGCCAGGAGACCCGCAGAGTTAAATAGGGAACTGCCAGGCAAACTCAAGTGCAAGAGAGAGTCTACATATCATGGAAGGAGGGGCTGACCACACGGAAAGAGTATAAGACTGTTGTCAGAGGATGTAGGGAGGCAACTAGGAAAACTAAGGCCTCTCTGGAATTAAACCTTGCAAGGGAGGTCAAGGACAATAGGAAGGGCTTCTTCAAATACATTGCCCAAAAAATTAAAACAAGAGGCAATGTAGGCCCACATCTGAATAAGGTGGGTGCCTTGGGGACANCTTGATGCAAGTGGTGGATGAGCCCACTAAGAGGGGAGTGCTGCTGGACCTGATACTCACTAAAAAAAGAAGGTCTGGTTGAAAAGGTAGTGCTTGGACACAACCTTGGCTGCACCAATCATGAGGTGGTGAGTTTCAGGATCTTGTGTGGTAGGAACAGAATACCAAGTAGGATCATAACCCTAGACTCCAGCAGGGCCAACTTAGATCTTTTCCAGAAATTGCTAGGGGAAATCTCATGGAACAGGGTATGAGAAAATAAAGCGGCCCAAGAGAGTTGTTTAATATTCAAGGACGACTTCTTCCAAGCTCAAGATCAGAGCATCCCAACATGTAGAAAATCGAGGAAGGGAGCCAGGAGACCCGCAGAGTTAAATAGGGAACTGCCAGGCAAACTCAAGTGCAAGAGAGAGTCTACATATCATGGAAGGAGGGGCTGACCACACGGAAAGAGTATAAGACTGTTGTCAGAGGATGTAGGGAGGCAACTAGGAAAACTAAGGCCTCTCTGGAATTAAACCTTGCAAGGGAGGTCAAGGACAATAGGAAGGGCTTCTTCAAATACATTGCCCAAAAAATTAAAACAAGAGGCAATGTAGGCCCACATCTGAATAAGGTGGGTGCCTTGGGGACAGATGATCCTAAGAAGGTGGAGTTACTAAATACCTTCTGTAGGAAGACCGCTCCGAATATTCACGGAGTCCTCATAGAGGTAAGAGTGAACTTCGTTTATTGTTTACATTACAGCACTTTATATAGGGTCTTACAGGGTTCACACGGGTAAAGCAAAGTTACTATAGGCTAAACTAACTTGTTCACACACTTTGTTACTAACATAATTGGTTACATTCACATCCACACACAGGCACTGTTACAACAACGCCCCCCCCTAGGTTCTACAGTTAGCATACCTTGCCTATCTCCATCTTGTCCTGTTTACAGCCTTACTATTTTTGCCTATCTTCAAGGACATAGCCCTCAGGATCGTGGTCTGGGTTGAGCAAACAGGCTCTCACGTCCTTGGCCTGCTAAAATATTCCCTACAACCTTCTTTGTCTCTCTCTCTACTGTTAGAGACTGTCCTCATGAGCCTCAGATCCCAGAGGCCCTAGATGAAGTCAGAATATAGGAAGAGTTTTCCCTGGTTGATGAGGACTGTGTTAGGGAGCAGTTAAGCCATCTGGACATCCATAAATCCATGGGACCTGAAGGGATGCATTTGCCGGTGTTGAGGGAGCAGGCAGAAGTCATTGCCAGGACATTCTTCATTACCTTTTGTAAGTCTATTTTCTTTTATTTACATAATATTTTCCTCTTGGAAACTTCAATTTGAAGTCCATTCAATTCTATAGACTCCCATCTCTGGTAAGGGAGAAGTTTATCCTGCTGCCAACAGCATCAGTCATGTGATGGGTTCTTTCGTCTCCCTGCTAGCACAGTCATAAGCTGTATCCCAACTTCACCTACCATTGAAAGAGAGCTGAGATGTTACTAGCTTCACAGCAATGACAGACACATTTCACTGCAGGTCAAACACAAGTGTACATCTAGCAGTAATCCCTACGTGGCTCTGGGATTTCTTGGTTTCATGGATTTCTGTGGCTGTGTCATTCCTACCACGTGAACTACTGCAAAGGGAGTTAATGACTGCAGAAGTTGCATTGAAACCTCTGACTGTAGTGGAGAAGCAGCATCAGGGCTGTTCTTAACACACATGCTCCAGACATCATTGAAAACAGATTTCTGCTTAAGATCCATGCTGTTAGGCGAATGCTTTCATTTAAGAATTATGACTGATAAAGTCTTGGAGTAAAAGAACTTTACTGTCTGTTGCATGCCAATAAAGACATTTATCTCTGTTCTTTTTTGGCTTTATCTCTCCCCATAACCCTTTGACTTAAATTCATTGTAGTTAGTTTGAACAGACTAACATAAATATGGTATTTATTTAAAAAATGTACTTATTCCTTCTTTCTCCACAGTATATGAGTATATTTGCTTAAATTATATCAAGAAATACTGATTCTAAAAACAGAGTTTTTAAAGATTGCATAGGATTTTCTACAGACTCTGATATAATAAACAAAAGCCTGTTACAGAGCGATGCAGACACAGAGCTGCCTGAGCACAGATGCATTAGCACGCAGAGCCTCCCTTTCCAGTCTCATTACTATTTCAGGTCATTCCACAGTGAATATATATTCTCGTGAGGCACAGCAACGTGCCAGGGGCTGCTCTGTGAACTGGATACTATTTCCATTCAAAGTCTTGTCTGGTTTCTACAGGCAAAGGAACAGTGAGCTGTCATAAGTCTGGATCACCAGTGTATCTTCAGAAAACCTCTTTTAGACTTTGAGAGTGCAAAAGAAAATAACTTTGTTGCAGTGAGGAAACTGGTGTGAATTTTCTCTTTGCTATAGTCACTTTAACACGATTCACAAATAGGCTGACTTAAAGTAACAGCGCAGCAGTATTAAACTTCTCTTAATAGAGTGACTTAACCCAGTGGTTTACAAAAATACCTCCTTGGAATGCCTCCAAACATAGCAGAGACTCTGGCTGGCTAAGTCTCAAAAATAGTCCTCAGTTAGCAACTTCCAAACTCAACACAAGAACTAAATTGCCTCACTTGAACACTCTGCTACATTCCCTTGACCAGAGTCATCACCTCACTTTTTAGGTGTGCTTATGAGGAAAAGTCTTTTTGTTTTGAAAGGAAATAAAATGCACAGAATCTTCAAACAAATAGACCTTGACATGGGAGAGAAATCCCAGGCCAGAAGGAGAAATGGTGTTATTGTTGTTTCATAAATACTGACAACACGTTGCTTTAGGCAGCACTGGTGAGAACAGGAACATTTCTTGTATGCCACACTGTCAATACCTTTGTGAAACGACCTGAAATTTGGGGTTTGATTTGATCTAGGTGCCCTGGCACTGGCTAGCTAAAGCTTCATGGCTTCTGGAGAACATAGCTGTGCTCCTGTCCCCTTCTTGCCACTTAGTCTTGAAAGTCACCACCCAAACCACAGCCTGTGCTTGTATTTCAGCAGTGACAGATCACTAGCTTACTTCTGTGAATGCACCAGTGAGCTGTATATAGGGTTCCCCTTCTGTGAACTGAGATAGCCAGTGTGCAGAGCCACCTCTCCTTCCACTGCCTCTCCTACATATAGCTGCAACCTTTAACCGATGGACAGGACAAGCTGCAAAGGGAAATAAATAGCTCTAAGTGCCACAGAGTCAAAGCCTCAGCTCACATGAGTCAGCACAGCTCCAGCTGTAGAAGGTATGGGGCTGGCTTTTTTTATTCATTTGCTGGCTGCAAGACAAAGCATAAAGGAAAACTTCCTGGCTGCTTGTCATTATTATAGTACAAGTAGAATAGCTATATCTGAAACTTTGTCAGAAAACAGGCAACATATTCCTTCCTTTCTGTGCTCTATGGAATGTTTGAGAAGTCTGGCAGCACTAGGTGCTTTTTCAGGACACAGCGTAGCCTTTTTCCTCCTGGCAGCACATCAGATGTTGTTATGACTATAGTATTTCAATGCTGCTAAACAATGCTTGCGAACATCCAGTGGGGCTCTAAGTAGTTCCACTAAATTTTATGCAGTCTTTTAAATATCTCATTCCCTGATCAAGCATACAGATAGGGTTTTGTTTACATTGACTTCTAGAAATGTTTTTGTTGTACAAGTACATTCGAAGACATTTATAGGTAAAGAGAGTGGTGGTTATTTATTGATTCTTAGCACCAATGTTTCAGTCACGAAATTGGGAAACAAAAACCATACAATGTGACCTACACACCAAATAGACTGAGTGAGTGCTGAAAATGCAGGTTTAAAATACATGTGAGACCATGTAGGGTGCTGTAAGAACAATTCAAAGACCTATCTTGAAAGTAATCAGTTTTGACACAAAAAGATCAAGATAGGCCAAAATCATTACATATCTTATTCACAACAAAGATTACAGTCAGTGATTTGTTAATACCAAGTAACTTAATCTCTGCTCAATGCTAAGAGGACCATCTTATTGAATATCTGGGAAACAGACGATTTTTTTTTCTTGTAAAATTTTCTAGCTCTTTCAATCTTATGTTATGGGAAACTTCCTTGCTTGTCTTCACAGATGGAAAGTAAAGCAAGAACAGTCTTGTGGAGCTTGAAAAGTTAATATGCTTACATACATCTGTTGCAGGTCTGGGCTGGGTCAATCACCAACCCAATTACAGATGCTCCCTATTACACCTTCTTCCTCCCCCTGCCACAGGAAGGGAAAGGGAATAAGAGAGAGAGAGACTTGTGGATTGCAAAGGAAAACTAAAAGTACTTTAATGATAATAATAATGATATAAATAAGAAATATATATGTATATTTCTTATATATATAAGAAATAATAATTATATAAATAAGAAATGTATACAAATAACGTACAAAACCTAATACTGAACCCAACCCCCCCCCCTTTGAGGTAACTGTCACCACTGATACTGCTCAGGAGGCCTCATCAACAAACAGGAAATAGGCTTAGTGGCTGGATCCTAGAAAGGATACAGGAACTTATGGATCAGGATCAAGGGCAAAACAGGTTTCTTCTCAGATGCCAGCCACTGAAGCACAGAAGAAGAAGAGGGAAGGAAGAAGGAACTGATATGAAACCCTCAGCTTCATATTGAATATGATGTATATGGAAAAGAATACTCAGCTGGTCAGGTTAGGGTCGTCTGTCCCGTCTGTTCTTCTCTGTAGGTGCAGCTTTTACTCTGCATGTCCCAATGTGCAATACAAGATTTAGCAGTGACCTCAGTTTGCATACCAAACCCTGGCAGTAAATCTAAATATTAAGTCTTATCACTGCTAGAAGCAGGCAGTGTCTGTAAAAACTTGTTGTTAGTTTTAAAAAGTGCAGTTTCTTAGAGGAGCTTTAGCTAAAAAGTAAAATCACTGAACGGCATTAGTTCTGTTCTAACCCAAACCAGGACAACTTCATAAATCTATGATCATAAAAACACATTCTTATCTCATTTGTGAGACACCTTCCTCCACAGACTTTTTTTAACGATTAAAAGATTATGCACAAGAACATGTGCTCTAGTGTTTCCTAGCTTGTTATAAGAAATCACATAGACTACATGTTGCTCCAATCCATTATGAAGGTCTAGGGAATCCTGCTGTGGCAGGGGGGTTGGGCTAGATGATCTTTCGAAGTCCCTTCCAACTCCTAATATTCTGTGATTCTGTGAAAAGTTCTGTTAATGCGACCTTTACCTTTTTCCACAATTAGTAACTGTGGGACAAAGTGCAGACTATGGAAAAGTCTGTGACTGTCAGGGAAGATTAGCTTTTGATATACTGGTTTTTAATGTCAAACTTAGAATAGTCAAAGGATTCTGTACAAAGTATTTTTGAGTTTTGAAGAAACTTGATTATGTATTAATCTAGAGATATGTAATTAGTGGCTCAGTTATAAGCACATGCCATTCACTATTTTCCTTTTGGGATCAGAGTAGGCATCTAAGTACAATAATGCAGAGAAGAGTTAGAAGAATAGAAAAGTGGAATCTTACTTCTATCAGTTTTACCAAGTTCCGTATCCTACCTGTTCCAAAACTTGCTTATCATCCCATTCATGCAGCATCCATATAGCACAAATACTCTGAGACACACAGATGCTCTGAAGATGATCTTCAGTTGGTATAAATTGTTCCAATATACTCAGAGGTACACACAGATTAACATTTCGGGCCCTTTGTCTTTCAAAATACCAAGAAGCAGGTAATTCAAGAAACTGTTGAAGATACCCAGACTGAACTGTGACATACATAATCTATAACTGTATGAATTTAAAGCAAGTATTTTAACAATGAAACAACATACAGAGTGGCAGCATCTGCTTATTGCTATTTCTTGATGGGTCATTCACTTCATGGTGTTCTGTGTGTATCATATAAAACAAATAGAAAAACCTCTGAAATAAGCAAGTTCAGCAGAAAACCATCTAAGTCACAAGGGCTTGCAGTTTTGCTAACTAAATAGAAGTCCAATATTCTGATACCACAGCTACAGTTCTGTTGACTTAATTACCATCTTGCCCACTAATACTTTTGCCCTGTAAAATCAGATTGATAAAAATTACAATTAATCAATCAAAACATTAAACATCTAGACAAGACATTAAACATCTAGACATTTAAACACATTAAACAGTTTATTTTCCTCTCTTTTTAAAGTCAGCACCTAAGGAGTTTCTTTCACCCTTCTTGTTTGCTCAAGATTTATTGACCTAATTTGTGAGGTCTTCTGACTTCTCTGGCTGCTTCACAATATGTGCCTGATATGCAGCTATCCTATATTAGTGGAACAATTGGTTTCCCATCATGAGATACCTTGTGAAATGTAGCAAGCACAGAGCTGTGCCAAGCCTATATGCATGATTTTCCTATACCACCCATACCAGTTTCACTGATTACTCACTTCCTTAGCTACAAAAACACATGGCAAGTTTCTTCAGGCTCAAACATCTGTACACAAACTATTTAAGCAAAGATATTTCCATGCACTCACAGCTCAGTTTCTGTGATTGACATTTTAAACCTATCTTAAATCAACAAAACTTGAATGCAAAGTACCAGGTTAACAGATTAAGTTACACATAAACTTCTCTTGTACCCAAATGTGCTTTATGTTACATCACACTGTATCATGTGCTATTGTTTGCTGCACAGTCTAAATGGATATATTAATGCCCTTTTCATCTATACTGCACATTTTTTCCTTACAAATTTGATATCAAGGTGATATTGCCCTTCACCTGCAAGCACATCTCATTGTCTCTTAACAGCTTTTAAGGACAAGTCTTCACATGTAAGAGTCCCTTGGTGCGTCATTCAGCTTTTGACTTATTGTTAAAGCAAGTTGATAGGGTTAATTTTAGCAAGGAAACAATATCAGGAACGGTTGTCTTCTTTTTCGTGTAGATCCTCTCCAGTACCATGCAACTAATTTTTACTTAATGCACTGTAGAAAGTTTAAAATGCAAGTTCACCTTTAATGTATTAATGTGCACACATAAAATCTTTCATTCCTTTACATAAGCTCTGTAAGGATGACTTATACACAAAAAAATCAGTTATTCTAAAAGATTAATTACTTACTGCATCTGCTAAAGCAATTGTTAGCTTTATGAGATACTGCTTGTGGAGTTATGAAGGTATGATATCTGTGAAACATCAATATATACACCATCCAGGAATCCGTGCAACGCTTTGGAATATCCAACCAACAGGTTTCTTTCCTTCCTCTGTATGCACTTCTCTTTTAAAAGAGGGTGTAAAGGCACACAGGAACCAATACTGCAATCCTTCTCCATGGTGAATATCTTAAATGTATAGTAGTAATAAGATAACAAAAAATGTTAATGTTTTTAAAGCAAATAGTATGCTAAAAACCTTACAGGTTGTATCTTACATGAATAAGCAATTCGAAAATTTGTTGTCTTAAGAGTCATAAATCCTTACCAAAAAAAATATTTACACCTCCAAATGTCATTTATATGAAAAATATTTATTTTTTATACATTTTATACTACTCCATCTGGCATCTGTAAATGATGAACTGTAATACACTTTCCAGAAAGTAAACAAGGAATATACAAAAATATAATGAATATAACATTCATTTATTTGTTGTTATTTTCAAGTCTACTATCAGTATTGCTGACCTGTTACGTAGGACATAATAGAATCAGCTAGGCATATGCACTATAGATGTTATAACTTAAATAAATGAAGATATTTAGACCATCCATTTCTGTGAAACAAATCATTTCTTCAACTCAAGAGGGAACTTGGCACATTTTACAAGGTAGTTACAAGTATCTTTAGCTCCCATTCTTCACCTTTCTTTTTTTTTTAAGTATAGAAGTTCAGGGATTGCTAAGGAACCTGGTGGATACCCAGGTTCAAAAGATTCCTTTTGAAGGCTTAGAATTTTACACAAAAAACTACAAATTCAAATAAGAATCCTGTTTTTATGTTCAAATTAGGTGTCATTTTTTAAAGTGAGGCTATAATTTCTATACTGCCTAAGCAACTTTTCAGTGGATTCTGCTCAGCTAAGTACATCAGTCTCTTCACAGCTTGATTTGAAATGACCTTCAGCAGAACATTAACATTCAAAGGGTGTACAAAAAAAAGAACCCCCCCCAAAAACCAAAACAACAAAAACAAACTGCACCACAAAAAACTAAAACAACACAAATCAAAACAAACAAACAAACAAAACCAAGAAAATCCACATTCCCTTGCTTTTGCAACATCAGATCTATAGTCTACTACTGCTTCTTCCCATTTCTCTGATGATTATTGTCTGTAATCTCTCTTTTCAACACTAATTAACACTTTTTTTTATCAGTCAATTTGGATATTGGTTACAATTTGGATATTGGTTAGCAATTTGTGGTTTTTAGGCAAACATGTTAATCCCTGAGACTTCTTAAAATGTAGTGGATTATATGAACGCCAATGGTGTACATTCTTTAGAACATAAACTGATCTAGCAATGGGTGAAGATGTCAGTAACATTTACTGCTTAACTTCTGGGAGGTGTACTTGTTTCCATGTACTAAAGCTGCCTTTGATATAGTTGCTTTTTATTTTGAGGGAAAACATAAATAAAGCACAAAGGTTCCTGTTCCCATGAGAAAAATTAAGTCAGTTTCAGAATGTCAGTCAGAGTTTGCTGGTTTGGTTTGGTTTCGTTCTTTTTTCTGAAAGTTTCTGTTTAAGACCAAGTAGACATGCACACACATACACACACACACAGAGCGCCCAGACATTTTTATGAGGACAGAATGTCATTTGTTTTGATCTCTTACAGAGAACTTCAGTTTTCAGATAACTCATGTTTTCATAGACCAAAAAAAGAACATGGGATATTATTCTCCTCTGATATTTCCTTCAGCTTCTGATACGGACAATAGGTCGAAACTCATAAGAATTATCTTCCTTTTTCTGTCCCTTGAGGATTTTCCTCTGGAAACATCCTTTATTTTAAAATGTTAAACCTGTTAATTGCATTGTGGTTGTCAAGGTCAAAGTTATGGAGTATATGACCATGTATTTGTGCATGAAATGGGATAGATTAAGAGTGTGAAACCCTGCCCTCAGTGAAATAAGAGAGAAATCTTTCACTTTTCCCCTGGAGACTAGACTTTATGCAAAAATGCATAAAAGACCTTCTTGCAGCATCTGATACAAGCTCTGTCTTTCACACAGGGTGGGATGTTTTCTGTCACTGCACGGTCAGACAGATATCCCGTTTGAACTCCACATAGAGTATGAATATTTCAGCCCTTCTCAGCAGGAGGCAACAAGCAATTTAAACTCAATTTCAGATCAGCTTTATAAGAACTTCTAAAACATTTTATTTCCCAATACTAAGGTGTAACAACTAGTAATCAATAGAAAGTTGCTACAGCTTTCCAGGTGTATGTCACCAGCACTGTCTGGTTGGGTGTGGGAGTGCCTCTGAATGTAGTACCATCCAGCAGCTAAGTTCATTAGTCCTAACAGTCATAGCCTCAGACTGAATTACCTCAGTGTCCTGTGACTTCTGCTAGTCTAACATCACAGGTAAAATGGCCAATTCCTTCTTTTTCTCCTGCTTTTTATAAATTTCTTCTTCCTTCAGAGCAATATCATATAATGCTATGAAGATGCATACCGCCATGTAGACTGTAGTATTCACATATGTGGATTTTCTGCCTCTGTTTTCTGCTAAAAATAATAATGAGCTCCAGGCTTATTTTTATGGACATACAGAGCATCCTTTGTCTCTCAGAGCAGAGTTGTTAAGAACTTATTAAATATCTTACTTGCAACTCTGTGGGATTAGAGCGCTAAATCACCTAAATGTTTCTTTGAAAATCTGAGTCTAAATGCTTGTCACAGAGAATTTTTAGGTTATGTATACTAATTTCCTTTGAGCACAACTTGCAGGAGCAAGGGCCCTCCTCTTGAAATTCTGAACACATATCCTTGTCTTCCATCTCTTCCTCAGATAATGGGATTTCTTTCTTCATTGTCTTTGGCTTGTGATCTGAAGCATTATGTACATTAATATGAGCTGATGGACCCAGCTCGTTTGCAAGACAAGGGAGAATGGACTCTCATATCTGCTCAGAGCTGAAGGAGGAGTCTCCCTCACACTACTGATGTGAACCTGAGAAATAGATACAATGATCTTGGGCTTGAAGGAGAAGATTTCTTGGTTAATAGTCAACAACAAGAAAAGGAAAATTGTGAAAAGTTAGTGCAACCAACCGCCTGTATTAAAACCAGTACCACTCAGAAATCATAAAATGTGTTAGTCTTTGGAGACTCCTCACTGAAAGACACTGAAACAGCCATTTGTCACCCAGACATTCTCTCTGGAGAGCTTAGCTGCCTGACAGGGGTCCACGTCTGTGATATCATGAAAACGCTACCAAGCCTGGTAAAGCCAAAGGGCTATCATCCTTTCCTTCTCTTTCACATAGGGTTGAACAAGGCTACAACAAGGAGATTCCAGAACATCAAAAGGGACTTCATACCCCTTGGAAAGATGTTGCAGGGCCTGGGAGTGCAGATAGTGTTTTCCTCTATCCTCCCAGTAGGAGTCTGGGACCCAGGAAGAAGGAGATGAATAAATTGGTTTAATGACTGGCTGCATGGTGCCATGCTCATGGCTTTGGGTTCTATGATCTCAGATGCACCTTTGAGAGACTAGATGTGTTGACTGCTAGTTATCTCTTGACTGCCCCTCAGTAATGGCAGCCTTTCAACAAACCAAAAGAGCAGAGAAAAGAAAGACGTAATGGGCCTGAGAGAAAATAATGAAAATAATATCTTGAATATTGAAAAGTAGCTTGCAGTTTCTTAGAATACTTTGTGCTCAAACCCTCTAAGGCAAAGATGTTCTACTCAACAAATAACTAGAGGACACCAGTCATGAGGGACCAAAATGAAAAGCTCATATCCCCTCTCCAAAGTGTCTGTCAAATCTGAACATTAGTGTTGCACTTTCCTTGGAGTACTGAATTAGATGACAGATGTAATCTGAGGTGCTTTCTCGACTGGGCGTAATAAACAATTTATTTTCATTTACATTAATTTATCTGCATGAGTAACTGCAAGGTGCATTAAACTGTTAAAACAAACAATTCCCAGCTGATTTGTCACAAAAGAGAAATGCTGAATGAATACATATATATTTATCTACCTATCTATCTATATACATATCTATCTACCCGTCTTCTCAGCTATGTGCATACATATAAAAGAATGCAATTAAGATAGATAATATTCATAAGTCAATTGAAGGAATTACATTTATATGTGTTGCGGCTGCTATTAAGCATAGGGACAACGTAACACCTTTGCCAGCTCTGGCTTATAGTTTCCTTAGCACTCCAAACTTTAACCCACCAAACACATTGATGTCACCCAAAATAAATACATAAGAGAAAGAAGTTTGCTATAGAAAGATCTCTTCTGGGGGACAGGAGGAAGAAGATAGTGCAGTACAAAGGTATAAGAGTGGGATGTCTCCCAGCACTGCGCTCTTCCACTGTAGAATCATAGAATGGCTCAGGTTGGAAGATACCTTAAAGATCATCTAGCTCCAACCCCCCTGCCACAGGTACGGACACCATGCACTAGACCAGGTTGCCCAGGGCCACATGTAGCTTGGCCTTGAACACTGCTGGGGGTGGGGCATACACAACCTCTCTGGGCAACCTGTTCCAGTGCCTTACCACCCTCTGGGTAAAAAACCTCTATGCTTTGGTTTCCTCTGCTGTAAAACAAACAAAATTTCAAGAAATTTCTACGGAAATCATAAGTCACATTTAACATTGTAATTGCATAGAGTAAGGCAGTAGTTAAGTGATTACTTTCTAGAACAAAGAGGTTATATGATTGGTCTCACATAGCAGAAGTTAAAGGAGGCAAAAAGTCCATTCACCCAAGTGAAGATATTGCATGTCTCCAACTTGGTACCTAAATTAAAACCTTTGCAAACCCTTACTAATTACGGGGTATTTCCCTATTAATTGTTTTTCTCATATTTTCAGCAAATATTGTGTACTGAAGGATTAAGTCAAATCCGTCACTAAACGTGACACTGTAAAAATGTTCTCTTAAAGAATGAGAACACTTAATCATAAGGAGTAAAATGATTGGTCTTCCATTTACTTTCTTTGTCTTCAAGTTCTTTGCCATTATGGGCTCTTGACACTACAGCAATGGTCACAGCTAGTGATGAAATAAGACATCTCGCTACCATTAAGATTAGCAATTGTTTTCAGGTATTTGAGAGCTCCTCTACCACAGCCTGCTCCTCTGGAGATCATTTGCCTTCATGGCAGCTGGTTTGAACAGGGCTGCTGCTCAGTGAGGCACGTGTGCTTTCCTTATCCAGGCTCCAGAGCGCACTATTGGTAGTAATCAGATGGTTTCAGCTGTGGAATATGTGGGATCTAATTACTCACTACTGAAATAGGCTCTTACTGGCTGTACCTAAAGATAATTCAGAAGTGTAGTGAAAAGGGGCATCTAATATCTCCAGTGTGGTCTTTTCAGGGTTGGTGAAAAATTTGGTGTTTCAGAATTCATGGATTAGATGATCATAATCTTGCAATCCCTTACCATTTAGTTTGGCAATTAATGCTTACATGCTTCACCCATGGAAGTTTTATAATCAGATCTTTTGTATTGCTTTCGGGAGAAGAATGCATACAGCACACATTAATTGTTCAGAAAGAATATAGGATAACTATAGCAGGGCCAAAAGCCTTAGTGTGATGCAATCTGCTCACATGTCACATAGACTATACCTTTTCATCCCAATTACTGTGGTATATGAGCAATTGACAGGGAGGCTTCAGGTATTACAAAGACTTCAAGGTCCTTCTAGTTGGCAGCAACATGGGAAAAGGGCTGCATATGTCCAGAAGAACCAGAGGCTTTCAAGTGAATCACAATCTTCCAAATTATGTGCTACTCCTGCTGGCTCCAGCAGCATCTGAGCTGTCTTCTTGGCAGAGAGCTTTCCTATAAGGCTTCCCAGGCTACACCTGCTAGTGGGTTAAAACCAGATTCACTCAGTCAAATAACAAGAAGGTGATGCAGAGTTTAGGGGAAAATTTATAGCTCTGATCTGAGACTCTAGGTTTAGGAGGTAGTGCCATATCCACACGTAACATTTGCAACATTAAAAACTAAATTTCACAAATATGATTACTCATAGACCTTGAGAGTTCATCTGACTGGTGATGAACTATTGAACATTAGGGGACAACTCAATAATCAATGATGCAATATTTTTTCTATTTAGACCAAATTCAGAGGGAGAAAGAAATTGCATTGCTTCAAATGTATTCAGTTAGTTGCCGCACTAGAGAAAAGAAACAAAAAATTCTTGTGAACTCTTCACAGGTATTACAGTCCTTACATACTTAAAGGAGGCACATATGCGTAGTATGAAAAAGTATCTGTATCATTGTTGTTAAATTTGAATGATATTTTCAGGACAGCATGAGAAACAAATGCAGACACCATAGCCCTTCAGAATTATTAAAGTTGTCTTGGGTTATTTTCCCAGGAGAAGCAAGTGCATCACATCTCAGATCTAAGAGCCATAAAATGTCTAAATTCATACCACACCATACAACTTTCCATTCCCTCCTGCCAGTTGTTTACATCAAAATAAATCAGTAATTTGTTTTTCACTCATGCATGTATTTAAATGATGCCCCACAGATTGACCTTAATACCAGCTTCCTCCCTCATATATGAGCTCTTGAACTTGAAATATCTGCCCCAAAAGGAAATGAAGGAGGGTAGGTCTCTAGAGTGGGTCCCTATTCAGGTGATGTATGCTGACCATTTTCACTGAAATTTGCATTTTCAAGGGGGAAAATCAAAAGAGAAGGAAGAAGAAAGAAAGCTCCTGAAATGACAGTTACTTGTTAACTGTGAAAAATGCAGAAGATAGTGAAGACAGATGACTAGATTTAGTATAAATAAACCTGCATTTCAGATATGGTTTTTTGTGCAAAAATTTGGGAAATAGAAGCTTGACAGTGAAGATTGTGGACTGTAATTTGTTGAAGGTTTCTAAGTTAGTTACATGCAATATTGGAGGATTTACTCAGTTCTGCATAGCTGCTTTATGATTCTTTTATAATTAATGATTTATAGTTGTTCTCAGAGATCTTTTGTTAGCCACTTATCTTCCTTTAGCTGAACTTATGATATGGAGGGATAAAATTAATTGCAGTTTAATATATACAAATTAATCAGACCAGAACAGCAGGAGAATAATGACTTCCTTAATTGTTAAATATTTTACATTTTGTAACAAAGCTTCAATTCAAAATATAAGGAATTTAACCTTTATCCCTTATCTGAACACTGAAAAATGTTTGTGACCCAGTGAACTACAAAATACATGCTGCATATTGTAACTTTAGTTGTTGATAACTGAAGAGAATTATTTATTTTACCAGAAAAAATGCCTCGTTGTTTAATCAGTTTTCCCTCCCAAATGTTCTATGGTATTGTCAAAACATTTATCCATCAGAGGGGATATAGTCTTTACAGTTTTGGTCCACTATTACAATCTTTTCTCCAATTAAATTGTTCTTTTGTGGATTTCACCTGCTAAATGATAACTCTTCATTTGCCATCACTACTTTAAATACAGCAGCAACAGGAAAACGGTGAAAATGCTACTTGAGTGCTGTTGGAATATATTTTGGCAATGCACTTATTCTCCATATTTTCCTGCAGCATTGTCTGGTTCTTTCATGTCTCCTGTAAAGTTAAAGAAGTTGAGATGAAGAATACTGGGAGGAGAAAAAAAATTATGTACATCAAAGTATAATCCACAAACACAGTACATATTTATTACTAATATTCCATAAACACTGTGCATTTTTGCGGTGAAAAATTATATATGGAAAGTATCATAGACAGAGCAGCAAGTATACATTCATGCACATACTCCTGCAAGAAAAACTTTGTGAGGATTTTGAAGCTATTTTCATCCTCAGGTGGCTGGAATGGTTAGGAACGTGTTATTCATAGAAGTAACACCAGGCACAGCACGTTTTTTCTGTAATTACAATACCTATACTACTGATATGAAAGTATTTCCTCCAAGTTTTATTATTCTCCTATGTACAAAAGTACATGGGCCTTTGACTCTGATTCACACACACGTAGTTTCTCCTTGGTGAACCTTACTTGTAAGTTTCTTTCTGGATCAGGAATCTCCTTTCGCTTTACAATTTTGAATCTCTACATTAGCTACTATTCTGTACCTTCCAGGAAACTGTATCTCTGAATGATTTTTCTTGCAAAGTACAATTTAAGTCCAGTCTGATCTCATAGATTGTTCCAATGGACAGTGAGACTGGTTTTTCTGTTGTACGTCACTTGCCACCCAGTTGTGTGCACTGTCTTTGAGTACATTCCTGACAAAGAGAAAGGGAGGAAAGGATGCTAGGAGACCTGCCTGGAAGAACAAGACGCTCCTGGACACACTGACTCGTAAAAAGAATCTATATAAGGAGTGGAAGAAGGGCCAACTAGTATGGGGGGTATACAGGGAAGCTGTCAAGAGAGCAAGAGAACTGGTTAGGAAAGCTAAAGCTCAGTGGGAATTAAATCTAAGGAAGGTGTGGGCCCCCTCAGAAAAGAAATGGGAGAACTGCTGACGGTTGATATGGAGAAGGCCGAAATTCTCAACAGCTTCTTTACTTCAGTCTTCACTGGCAAGGGCTCCCACCACACCCCTGAAGTCAAAGAAGATAATGGCAGAGGCTGGAAGATAGAACTGCCCATGGTAAGTGAAGATCAGGCTCGTGACCATCTGAAAAACCTGAAAGTCCATAAGTCCATGGGACCCAATGGGATACACCCACAGGTGCTGAGGGAATTGGTGGATGAGGTTGCTAAGCCACTCTCTATTCTATTCCAAAAGTCAAGGCAGTTGTGGTGAAGTCCCCGCTTACTGGAAGAGGGAAAACATAACCCTATTTTTAAAAAGGGGAAGAAGGATGATCTGGAAAACTATAGGCCAGTCAGTATCACCTCTGTGCCTGGTAAGATCATGGAGCAGATCCTCCTGCAGGAACTGCTGAGGCAGAAAGATAATGAAGAGCTGATTTGGTATAATGAACATGGCTTCACCAATGGTAGATGGTGCCTGACAAATCTGATGACCTTGTATGAAAAGGTCATGATATCAACAGATAGGGGAAGAGCAACTGACGTCATTTCCCTGGACCTAAGCAAAGCTTTTGACACTGTCCTACACAAGGTCCTGGTCTCCAAGCTGGTGGAATATGGGTTTGATGGATGGACCAGTCAGTGGACAAAGAATTGGCTCAATGGCTGCACCCAAAGAGTGGCTGTCAAGGCCAGTGAAAAGTGGACTCCCTCAAAGATCAGTACTGGGACCAGTTTTGTTCAACATCTTCATCGGTGACACGGACAGTGGCATCGAATGCTCCCTCAGCAAGTTTGCTGATGACACCAAGCTGTGTGGTATGGTTGACAAGCTGGAGGGGAGGGATGCCATCCAGAGGGACCTGGACAGGCTGGAGAGATGGGCCCATGCCAACCTCTTGAAGTTCAACAAGTCCAAGTGCAAGGTCCTACATCTGGGTTGGGGCAATCCCAAGCACCAATATAGCCTGGGCGAAGATTGACTTGAGAGGAGCCCTGAGGAAATACTTGGGGGTGCTGGTGAATGAGAAGTTCAACATGAGCCGCAGGTGTGCACTTGCAGCCCAAAAGGCCAATTGTATCCTGGGCTGAATCAAGAGGAGCATGGCTAGCTGGTCGAGAGAGAGCTATGAGTCCGCACTTGGAATATTGCCTCCAGTTGTGGAGCCCCTATTACAAGAGGGATATGGAAGTGCTGGAGAGAGTCCAGAGAAGGGCTATGAGAATGATCAGAGGACTGGAGCACCTCTCCTATGAGGAAAGACTGAGAGAGTTGTGGTTATTCAGTCTGGAGAAGAGAAGGCTCCTAGGAGACGTTATTGTGGCCTTCTCAATCATGGGAACATCTGGGAACATTCTGAGTAGACACGAGGAAATTTTTTCACAATAAGAACAGTCAGCCTTTGGAGAATTTTCCCTAGGGATGTGGCGGATTATTCAACACAGGACACTTTCAGCTAGACAGGGTGCTGGGCCGTGTTATCTAGACTGTGTTTTTCCCAGGAAAGTTTGGACCAGATGATTCTTGAGGTCCCTTCCAACCCAGTGTTCTATGATTCTGTGGTTGAAAATATGCTTGCAGAGGTGATGCAAAGCCACCATACAGATTAACATAATGAGAGAGGGTCATTTTGTGGACATCCATGCAGACAACCAGAGACATCCATGCACAGACAGGTGATCTGTCTGAAAGCCATTCACAGTCTGGCTTTTTGTGTTTTACACAACAATAAACAAAGAGGAAAGCATGTCCTCTTGCTATCGCATAAAAACCTTCATGCAGGCCTCCCTCAGCACCTTGTCCTTCTAGGTTAAGAAGGTAACCAAGGCTATCAAGGGAGATAGGCTTGGCACACACAAACAGTCTGTGTGAGTATGACTATTTCAGCTGCCACCACATTGCTTTGCAGACTTTACACACCAGTATAAACCACAAGGCAGTCAGCCATACAAAAACACTATTCTCGTGTCATGGAAACATTTCAGGAAGGATTTCTCAGATCCTTGTTATCCTTTGCACACACAGGTGGATGTCAGTTCGATGCTGTGTTTTGTATCCTCCGAATCCCTCAGGATCTACTTCTTTAGATGAGCTTCACAAAGGGTGTCCTAGGGTCCCTTCCTATGCTTCTCTTAGTCCCATCAACATCTCTTGTTTTGCTACTTTAAAGAACCAACTTGTAATTTCCCTTTTTAATTCTCTGAGGATTTTTCCCTTTCTGAACCTGAACTCCAGACAGCTAGATTTGATCTACCTCATTGCTATAACAACCGTCTTCTGAAAGAATAATTCACAAGGTTTAGTAACCCCGCCTTGTCTGGAAGATTCATGACAAGACTTGACAAAAGAGGCTGTATTACATTCCCAGAAGGCTTCTGGCATAGAGATGTTATAACAGGAAGAAGCTTTATATTTTGCATTTAAGTACTGTAAAATCACAAAGTCTTAAAGACTCAGCAGCACATTACTGCAGTGCCATCACTCTGTGATTCAGGCAATCTTGTGTGCTTTCTGAGTTATACCTTTTTGTCATGAAGAAACTCTTCATCATATACTTCCCTTTAAACAATTCTCATAGTAACACAAGTTGTCAACCACTTAGCAAGTCTGCAAGAAGGAACTGTTTGTTTCTTACAGAAGACAGATCACAAGAGCATGAATCCAGCAATGAGGGCTCTCTCATGGAAGGGGAAGTTTGTTCCTATCACTCTATATGCATTTTATATTAAGTAGCCATTGGCTTAAAAAAAAAAAAACAATCAGAAATAATCCTGGGAGCCACATGGTTAACTCATAAAAGCTGGAGGCTGCTGCTACACTGTGCATTTTGGACCCAAAGGAGGCGTATGCAGTGCTTTCACTGGGATCTGGTCCCCATAAGGCTAAAGCAGGAGCCAGGAACTAAGCAGAAAAGCCCAAGGGTGTCTGTGACTAAGTCCTTCAGAAAGGGAAGACAGGAGGACAGCCTAGTAACTTCAAGCAGTTATTAGTCAGGGAGTTTTTTGGATCTTGGTTGCAGAGTTAGCTTTCTGTAGTCTCCTTAACGTTGCTTTAGGGAGCTAAAGCTTTTGGATGTGACTTTTGGGTTTAACAGATGCTATTAAGGTCAGCTTTTGAAGGGCTTGTGAATCATACCCTGACTTCAAATCCCAGAGACCGCAAACTCCTGTACTTTTACTTGATTTGAAAATAGCATGCCTCACTAATGACTTTGAATGGGAATAATGTAAAATTCTGAAAGAAATATCAGAAATACATTGGTATTACAGGTAATTTCCTACAGAACTAGCAATGGGATGAATTTGCATCTCCAGATACTTAATTGGAAAGTTCTTCTAATGCTAGTCAAAAAAAGTTTTTCTCAGCCTGTATCATTAAAATATTTTCCATAGCCTTGACTTGCTGTATTATAAAGTTTTATTTTAATGACTGTTTGAAAAAGGAGACTTGAAGATAGCTACATTTAATATTTAGATGTGCTTCGGTTCCAAAATCTATATCCATTTCAAGAAGTGTAAATAAATGTATTCTTTCAGGAAACAAAAAAAATTTTGATTAAAAGCCATAAATGTCATCCTGAGACATTCACTGCAACTCAAGAGACACTTCTGTCAACTTTTTAGTGTGCTTCTATTTATATCTACTCACAGATCTGTTGTTTACTTTAAGGAGGAGAGATCAGGGCCCTGAAGTGCTGTCTCCCAGCAATTGTAGAAGCAGCAGTGTGCCACTTACTGAGTAGCAGCGGTCCCACTTGTATATTCTCTACCACCATACTTACAAAGAAGGGAAATTGCAAATCTGCTTTTTCCTGCAGAGGCTGCTCTCCCAGATGCTTTTACTGAGCATGCTCTAACCCACATAGCCAATGCCAGGACTCAAGTTTCTGTGTCGGGCTGTTAGAGAGAAAGATTTCGGCTGATTCAGCAGCATTTGCAGCCCCACACAGCTTTCCCCTTCTCCACTGGGAAAGGTAGATAGGCCAGCTGTGCTTGGCCCACAGACCACCACCAGTTAAGTTGCTTAACACACTGAATCATTTTTTATCCCTGCAGATGGCTTTAACTGTCATTAGTATGTGGAGGCACTCTTCCCTGTGATGTGCATTTGGCTGAAAGTATGAGCCAGTTCAACGGGTGCTGTAAACATCCTGACCACAGGCAGAGAGTCAGATCAGACACCTCTCAGAGACATGGAGGTTCTCAACCCTGCTTTTCCTCCCAGGCCTTGCAGTGAGCGCTACCACTGACATTCCCTCACTTTCAACACAAAAGACATTTTGCAAAATAAGCCCATTTGCTATATTCATACCCCTTATGAGTCAACTGCATTGTCTTTTCAGGGTAACGCCATTGCTTTTCTTATTTTGTGCATGCCCTGGCAAGTTTTCTTGGGTAGGCGCGTCAAAGTGCTTTAATCTCCTTAACATAGGTCATTCAAAATAACAATGTAGTTTAGACATTTTCTGAGGGTAGTGGGCAAGCAATAGGACTCCTAACTTGTTATTAGTAATATTACCTGGAGCACACATAGCTCCCCTATGGTAACATGAGAAGTAGACCTGTTTCCCTGCCTTCTCTATTTAACACATTTCTACACTGAAATTTCATTTCTGTGATCCAAGGACTAGCCAGTATTTTCCATGGCAATTGCTTGAACTCTCCCATATATGTTTGGTTTGGCACTTTGAAACTATTTTCATGGGACCAAGTAAAACTGAAAACAGTAAAAAGCTGAAGCATTTCTAAAGGATGCCTTAGCCTGGACAGCAAGTGTCTACCATTACCAGGGAAAAGTGGGAAGACTAAAATGGTGGAGAGGGTAAAATATTCAGACATCTGAAGGAAAAGGCATATTATAACTGAGATTTAATTTCAGACTGTGTAGCTTCCCTGACTTCCTCTCCCAATGTAAGTGGTTGTCTCAGGTTTGCACCTTCTGCTATAATCTATAGCACCAATCGGTGCAAAAAACAGTGAGCCTGGAACCTCTGCTTAGCCAGAGAAAAGTGTGAAAGATTTTGTTTTACACTCAGCTTAAATGTTATCTATATTCTGATGGTCAATATTGACATATGATCCTATGCAATCTTATGTGATACTGATCTACAGAGAATCCTAAAACCTGGCTAAGAGCAAGGTGAACATAGCAAACACTGGGAAGGAGAGGGCTTTTCTATATGGAGAATGAAGGGGAAAAAGGGGCCAAAGATAAGTTGTGGAGTGACAACATCTTCTCTCGAAGTATCCAAAGCATCAATGTGATAGAGATATCAAGCTCTGCATTCCTATTTGTGTTTTACTTTCATTCAGCTGTGCCCCATGATGACCATTTCAGATGCCTGATATGCGTTTTCATTATGGTTTTCCCATGAAATCTGAAAAACTGCATACTGCTTAAAACGACTTGTAAGTGCAAATTGAGTCACTCACTCCTGACTGACACTGAAGGCTCTCAGGAACGGGGATCAGCCACCACAGCAGGTAGTGTAATATCTATAAAGAGACATATGCCATGGTCTTAAAACAGAGGTGGCACTGAATGCACTAACTCATTGCTCCATAGTACCTCAGAAGCTGTGTTTGCAAATTATATCACATTAATATTGATTTATTTTTCCTTCATTTGCATTCTTTTGTGTGCACTGTAGCAATACCAAAAAAAGGGTAAAAGTTCTAACATGATTCATTGCAAGAGCCAAGATTTCAAAGGTAATTTACTCTGCATTTCTCTCTACTTCCCAATTTTGTCTTAATGTGGCCTAGATGTGACACCTAGCATAATATGACAGTACTTTTGCTGCCAAAACTTTAAGGTTTGTAGAAACTTCTCTTCTTAATAGATGATTTATGCACGCAGCTTTATAAAATTTGCATGGTGTCTGCATGTAAGAGATTTCTAGATATTTTATGACTTTCAGCTCCAGAAAATCATTACTTATACCTTGAATGGGCACAGCAGAATACAAGTGTACAGACAGTTCCATCTTTAATCTGTAGGCTTATTAACCATTTAAAAAAATGTGCAATTTTATGACAATAATATTGAAGAAAAGAATGAATTAAGACAACTTCCAAAAGTCATCGCTGAATTGTGATTTGGTATAATTCAGGCACATTTTATGCCTATATCTCATTAAAAAAAAAGCAAAATAAAACAAAACCCCAAAACAAAACAAAACCCACCAGATTTTATTGTTCAATACATTGTAAATGCTACCTAACATTCTCATTCCCACAATAGCTAGTTTGCCTTTAAAGTCATCTCAGATTAACCAAAAGAGCTTTGAAATAACAGTCATGAAGATACATATGAGAGCTTGATGAGAATGCTGGCTTTCTTGCTGTTTGATTTTCTCCTGATTTTCAGTCACTTTGCAGAACCGAGAATTACCTCTGAGAAGTGAGACAGCATTGTCTCAGCAGAGAGCTTGAGTGTACCAGTGATGTTACTGCTGACCTTTAGAGCAATTTGATGAGTGTATCTTTCTCTTTCAAGAATCCTGTTTCCTTTACAGAAGCTGCCCTTTTTCACAATCATGCCATCCTCTGAGAGTATGTCATATAAGGAAAAGGTAGATTCCGTAACTCATGTAGTTACAATTTTTATACAATCTGCTATATGATTCCAGCCAAGAAAGCTAGTAATGTGCAAGTGATTCTTATCATAGAATCATAGAATTGTCAGAGTTGGAAGGGACCTTCAAGCCTTGTCTTAAAAGCTTCCAGGGATGAGGCTTCTACAACCTCTCTGGGCAACCTGTTCCATTGTCTAACCACCCTCACAGTGAAGAACTTCCTCCTAATATTCAACCTAAATCTACCCTCCTCTAGCTTACACCCATTTCCCCTGGTTCTATCACTGTCTGACCTCCTAAAAAGTCCCCACTGTTTTGGTTATATTAGGGCCTCAAAGGAATGAAAGTCATCCTGATGGCTAACTCAGTGTGGTGGGTTTGACCTTGGCTGGACACCAGGTGCTCACCCAGCCGCTCTATCACTCCCCTTTCCAGAGGGACAGGGGAGAGAGAGTAAGGTGGGGAAAAAAAACTCAGCTTGTGGGTTGAGATAAGACAGTTTACTGGAAGCAAGAAGCACAGCAAAGCTTGCGCATGCAGAAGTGAAGAATAGCAGATTTATTCTCTACTTCCCATGAGCAGTGATGGTTGGCCACTCCTGAGAAGCAGGGCTGTGGTATGCGTGCTGGTTCCTCAGAAGGCAGCCATTAGACAATGAATGCCCACCCTCCAGCTCCATGCCTTAGCTTTTATATCTGAGCGAATGTCATATGGTATGGAATATCCCTTTGGTCAATTTGGGTCAGCTGGCCTGCTTGGGTCCCCTCCCAGGATCTTGCCCTCAACTAAAGAAGGAATGTTACAGTGCTAGTGCTGTGCTCAGCAGTAGCCAAAACACCAGTGTGTTATCAGCACCCTTCTAGCTGTCAATGCAAAGCACAGCACTGTGAGGGCTATTATGTGGAAATGAACTGCAGCTCAGCCAGACCCAATACACTCAGAAATGCCAAAGTTGACAGTGCTTTTTCAGTAAAAAATACAACTTAATAATCAATGTTTCACACTCCCAGCAGTGAAACAGGTCACACTGTCACAGAAAATTGGAACTTTTTTCCCCTGCAACTAAACACTGGCATTGATCTAATATTATACAAAATTGTTAGGTATTTGCATCATAAAACAGAATATAACGTCAGGTAATTTAAGTAAGTGTTCATAAAAGCAGTTATTTAATGTAATGGAATACTACTTGCACAAAGGCTACAAACAATACATTTTAAATGTGAACATGATGATTTCATCTGGCAAATATCAGTTATGCAATTCTGTTTTCCAAATAGCTTAATAACCAGCATATCATAATGGTACCTCTTACTGTCCTGTCTCGTGGTATCTATAAATCCCTGAAAATTAAATTAGTCTTCTTAATTAAAGTTAAAAGCATGTGAGCCCACATAAAGAGACTCACACAGACAGACAACAGAGCTATTTAACATCACAATTAATTTACATTCATTGTATGTACACACTTTCCAGGAGCGGGTCAACTGATTTAATTGCTTTAAACAGTGGTAACAAATGTAGTGGGTTTCCTTTGAAAGGCCTTTAACACATTAAAATTAATCTGAAGGATTCTGTATAAAAGGTAGCATGCTCTTGAACTGTGACAAACAAGTGAAAGGTATGCCAGGTTCTCAAATGTACATTGAAAAGGACATTTCAAATTCATGAAAGCCTCTCTGTGTACTGCTGTGGGTTTTCATGTCAACAAATTCATTACTTACTAATAGAAATACACCTAAAAATGTATAACCTTTTAACTTGTATTATTGTATAACTGCTAATGGTTGAATAAGACCCCTCTGCATCCCTATTTTGGATAGTTATTTGTAACATAGCCTTCATGTTCTTTAAGCTGATATTTCAAAAACAGCTATGAACTTAAATGACACTATTTTTTCAGCTTTTCTCCTTTGCTTTAAAGCAGTAATGAAAAATTACCAAAATCACAAACAGAATGAAAGTTATTGTAGGCTGCTTTTGAACAGGCAGTAGTGAAAGGAAGCTAACCCTCCTCCTTTCCACTCCCTCCTACAGTCTCGTCCAGGTTGCTCATATTACTAGGTACATTCTTCTACTGCAGCTACCAAACACAAGGAACTGTTAACTTCTTCTGGGAAAATCTGTTCCCAGCAATTTATTTCTTTCCTTCTTGCTTTAGGAGAGACTTTTCACACTGCAGCAAAATCAGTGTGTAAGCTATTGCCAAAAGGGGTAAACTCTTCCCTAGTTCACCTTCCAGCTCTGAAGGTTGTCACTATTCCCTTTGTATCAGGCACAGCTATTGTGCAGCTCCAGCATAAATCAGGTATGGAAAATACATCTACAGAATAAAAAATGTAACAAAGCAAAAAGTTCTCATCAGATCATAAGCATCTCAAGAGACATGGGCACAGAAAGGGGATCCTGAAGACAGGAGCAGGACTACCTCTTTCATCAGCAGCTTATTATTAGGTTGGCTTAGCCACAGCTTGAAACTGCATCCTAAGCCTTCCTGCAAAGCTAGACAGGAAAATGGCTGTACAATCACCTCTCCTTAGAAATGGACAAAGGAAGAGATTAAAACAGGTGGGAGGATCCACGAGTGTGCTACAGCTTTTGTTACCTTGAAAAGCAGATATCCAGTATGACTGCAATAGGTGAAGGTTGAAAAGAAGCTGATTACAGATGGAACAGGGTGATTTCAGCAGTTTGCAGGTAGGCTGCGGGTGTGAAGATTTCTGGAAACAAACTGTAGGAGGACATAGGGAGAGGTTGTAGCAAAGAAGGGAGAAGATTTGAAGGGCCATGCAATATATGTATTTAAAAAATAATTAGTTGTGAAACCATGGTTTCAGTTAAGTGCACATGAGAGTAAAAGAATAGTCTCATGAATGAAAGGAAGGGACAGGAGTCTTCTGAGGATCAAAATACTGAAGAGAAAGCTACAAGAAAACTAGCTAATGGACATGTACATACATGCAAACACAAATACATATTGAGGTATTCAGATTGTAATCATACCACAAACTGGTAAAGGAGCAGAATTATTATGTCAAACAGCAAGACTCCCAGCCATTCACACCCATACTTCTCTACACTATTTGTACATGCCCTGTCAGCATCAGCAGTCACATTCCAGCTGTGAACTGCCCTGGTCCTGGTGGAACTGCATGTATATTTACTATGATGCAAGAGAATATGAAATTATCACAGCCATGGCAAAACAAGGTTGTATTTTGTGGTGTAAGGAAATTGCCTTGCTAAAAAATAGAGAGTCTTAGTTCAGGTGAAGTGTAACAAGCGCAGTACCTGTAATAGGTTCCTCAAGAGCTCACCTTTTCCTAAATGCCCCATATTTCTTACATTCTCTCTGTAAGGTCACAAGTACAAAACTGAAGGGAAAACTCCAGTGCCAGACTTACGGGATGTGGCTTCTCTATCACATGCTTGCAGATTGAAAAATGGAATTGTGGTGTTTTTAAACTTAATATATACTAAATTTAAAGGCTCAAAAAGCTATTTCATTCATTTAAAGAAAATAAAAGAAATAGTCAAAGGTCTTATTCATGTTCTCTATCCTTCTTAGGTTGCTCTAATATGAAATTGAAACCATTTCATCTTGAAATAAGAAAGAAATTTTTTGCAGTGAGAACAATAGATCACTGCAATAACTTCCCCAGAGACATGGCGAAGTCCTCATCACTGGAGGTTTTCAAGATGTGATTGGACAGGTTGCTGGATAGTTTCACTGAGCCTGTCTTCCCCTTGAAAGGTTGGACCAAATGAGCTCTTAGTGTAGCTTCCAACCTGGGCTATTCTGTGATTCTGTATTTCTGCAGATGTATTTCATATATCTGATATGTCAAATATTAAAAACAAAAGAAAAGGAGGGACAACAAGCCTTGTTTGGGGAAATCTCATTACACATCATAAAACCACAAAAATGTCCACAGTGGTTTTTTTTTTAATTTTCATTACTTTTAAATTGTTCTGATTAATCTCAACCACTGCATGATATAGTACTTTAAAAAGCAGCTTCTATCATCTTGCCCTTCAACCTTGTGAAAGTCTGGCTGCAGTCCTGCTAAAGGCAGGCACAGAAAAGGTATTGGGGTGATTTCTATCCACAGCCAGCAGCAATTAACACTGAAAATGCTACCAAAAGAATGTTTCTTTGTCTTCATAAGCATAAGCATTTATCAATAAATCTGTCTGATGACATTAGACTTTTGCAACCCTGAAGCCTTTCCAGATGATAAAATCACATTTGACATGAACTGCATTTAAACATAAGATATAAAATAATATTGAAACTATTGAGAAGCTCACTTAACAGAACTGGAGACTGCAAGCTTTTTTCTCCCAGGCTCTGCAATGGTATGACAGTATGTATAGCTGCCTATTAATGTAACTTTGCTCTGGTTTAGTGGACACCTCATAGGGATGAAAAAGTTACTATCAATTCATTAACCCCAATTCAATCCTTTATTGCCAGCAAACAGCAAGACAAATGAGATATTCTGCAAATCCCCATGTGACTTCAAATGCAGATCTCTGTTTTTTTATTTAGAAGAAAATTTTCTTTGGGCTGCTTATTGTGTAGCTAATAGCATCTCTGAAACCACTATTGCTGTTAATGCTAACAAATTTGACAAATTTAGGTTTTTTCTAGTAACAGGTGTTATTTGAAATACTTCCTTTTGGACAGGTGAGCAAGAATAACTCACAACTTAGAAATGCCTGGTCACATATCATAGCTTTGTGTTCAAGACTCACATTAAGAGTCAATGCTGCTTCGCTCCTCTGTGCAGTTTGCATGCTCTGTGATCACCCTTCCAAGGGTTTTGCAATTTCTCATTTAAAACAACAAATCTATTAATTTTCTTTTGTATTTTCTCCATATGCCTAGCCATTCTGAAAATCTTTATGCATAGACCTCCCTGTGTCACCCTGCTATCCCATGCTATATCAGAAGCACTGCCTGATGCAGGTCCCATCAGAAGGCAGTGATGAAGTTTACATCTTCTGCAGGATTTTACCACTTGCAGCTGCATCTGCTTCTAGTTAACAGAGACACTTTAGTATCCTCTATACCTCTAGCAGAGAATAGTGCAAAATCAAGTGCAAAATAGCTGCACTTAAGTAATTTTCTTCAAGATAACCCAGCTTGATAGAAAGCAGCCATCCTGTAAGACAATGAGTCTGCAATTTTATTCTCAGTACTGCATTCACATTTAAGAGGCAAGGAATGCGTCTTCACATGACTGACACTGCAATTCACCTTTCAGTAGTACTTGACATTCTCATGGAAAGCTCTGAGAAACCTATTGCAGGTACTATGCTGGTTAACACTTTGCCTGAACTAAGACTCTCTACTTTTTAGCAAGGCAATTCCCTTACACCACAAAATACAAGCTTGCTTTGCCATAGCTGTGATAATTGTAGATATTAGAAACAGCCACAAAATCATCTATTTCTGTTGTTTTTCCTGCTGTGTTGCTGGCCTGACTGTCTTTCACTTCAGTGAATTTTAGCTGCTTACATAAATACTTTTTCCTTAAATTTAATATCTCTAAGTTTCACTCAATTCTTTAGCACAATTGAGAAGGCATATTATTTCATTTTCTCTGATTGTTTCTCAGTTCCAGTCAGGAAAATCCTGCTGTGCAAGTTTCTTAGTAGGCTTAAACTGTTTCATTTTTCTGCACATGATCTTAGAAAATGTTACAGAGAGAGGGCCCCTTCAGTAATAATGGAACCAGTCTCTATTTTGACAGATATTTATAAAGAAGAACCTTAATATTGTAAAAAAAAAAATAAATCAAATGTCTCTGAATTTACTTTTATTTCAGGAGAACTTAGTTTCCTGCAGAGAATTTTTATCCTGTAGATAACCACATTTTGCAGTAAAATGCATTTCTCTGAAAATTCTCAAAAAAGCTTTCATATTTTTTCACTAAAAATACCAAAATAATGTCTTCTTTAAAATGTAAAAACAGGGATGAAAATCTTATTGTGTCATTCACAACCTATTCCTGTAATTTAAACAAAACTTGAAAATTATGTCTTTCCAATCCATTTATCTGAAGCCAACATGAGATTTTCCTAAGGCATAAACAATTACACCCAAATTATGCTGGCAGACATTTTTCTAATATTCAACAAAGAATGAATGTTAGAAACATTCTTTTTCCTCCTCCTCCTCCTTCATCTTATGAGTCAGTTATGTGCATTTGGATCCCACTTGCCTGCTAATTTCTGCATTTTGATGGCCAGAATCTTCATTTTTCTCTAAGTGGAAAGTGAATTTCTCAAAATGTCACATGCCAGCAGGAACTGGGCTTTAAGTAAAACATCAATATCTGTAATTAAATTGTCAGAGTTGGCAGCACTGTCTTAGCTTACTGAGGAATAAAAGCAGGCAAGTTTAAGTAGCTGGAGGCTCTCAAGTGGTGTTTTGACTCACACAAAGCGAAACTACACAACCTTATTTTGAGAGATTCTCTTTGCACCTTAATCTAGTTTGGCAGTCCTGAGTGTTAATTGGTTTTCAGAAAAACAATATCATAAATTATTGTCATTGTTGTCCTTCACACTAAGAAACACAGATACCATTTTGTGAAACTGTCTTATGCTGCTTCTTCAGTTATGTTTGTTTGTTTTTAACTTCTTTGAACCCCACATCAGATGTCATACAAATGTTTAAACAAGATCTGTGTACTACATTACATAAATTATTGCATCTGTGACTGACTGACTTTCAGGTACAGTTACAAATCAGATTCTTTGTTTTCCTACAGTCTGTATGACCAAAAATATTTATATTCAAGAAAATAACTTCTGGACTCATCCAATACAATTTTGAAAATGTACTTTTCCAGAACAGTACTATCTTTAAAGAGATGATTCAGGCTATCTCCAAGGGAAGATATTCTCTTTTTGAAGGAAAACAACAAATGTAGGACAACAGAATGGAGGTCAGTAGGTTGCTTTGTGTCTACATGCTTGAGAAATGTTTGGTGGTAAGCTTTATATCTCCATTGATGGATTCTACCTGAGTCCTTAAGTTGAATAAACCAAGCTGATATATGAGGAAGAAAAAATAAGAAACAACCTAAATAGATTTTTTATTTTCAGGTTATGCCCTTACTGAAGGCAAGTATAGGTAAAATGGCCTTTTACTCGTATAACGATTGTTGAGGAATAAAACTGTCTATTAGCCCTAGGAATAACTAAGCATGCTAGCACTACTAGTACTTCTTCCCAAGTTCTTATATGAGAGACAGCAAGAATACAAAAATCTGAAATGCACCTATGAAATATAAGCAATAGGACATGAAGAGCACAAAGGTATTTGTGAGGAAAGAACAAGATGTCACTTAAAAAGTGAGAAAACTTCAGGACACAAGTAACTGAAATGAAGTTCAGTTTTAGAATACAGATCCCTGCTATGCATACAAGGACAAATAAAAACACCCTTGTCTGAAAATAAGAATTGACTAACAAATGAAAAGAAAGACCAAAAAGTATGTATCTGCTTACAAGATGAGTACAAGTACTCCAGATAATGACTTAGGAGTTCTTGGTGTCCTTTCAAGTGGCTGTCCACCTGCAGACACCACAGATAAGCCTCTGAGTCCCACAAGTGCCATCAGTTGCTTACAGGTGAGCCCAATATCAAATGACAGTTCAGATGTTTACTTAAATAATAAAACCAACTAATTAAATCCTTACTGATACCTTTGGAGAAAAATTTTTTAAAAAGTAATCAGAAAAAGCTGTGCAATGTCTTGTCATATGCTGCACTGATTTTTCATTATTTGAATGCGTGACAGGGCTATGTTCCTATAAGTATGTAACCAGCAGTAGGGTGAACGAACTCATGACACAAAATTATGTCAGAATAGAAAATGCATGGCAAAATTCATCTGCTCTCATGTATTTTGCTTACTCTTATTTTGGAAGATGGAGAGCTAAGTGAAGCCTTGCTAAGTTCAGGCAGATGGGATACCTCACACTGGGGAGCTGGGAGAGTTTTCTTCTTGAAGCAACTTAAGAATGTCTTCCACCCCAGGCCAGTCCATGATCATGGCCTCTCTTCCCTTTCTAGCAAAATGCTGGCTGCTGCAGTGGCACTTAGAGAGACTAGCTCATAATCGCCAGCTCCCCCCAGCCACCACAGCAAGAGGAAAGCACGACAACAGAGCTGGACGAATGCTGTCCTGTCTACCTGGACAGCTGGGAGGATGCCAGCTACATGATGCCATGCCTTCAGCAATTCTGCTACATGTGCATCATACAGAAGGCTGAGTGTAAGCCCAAGTGCCCCTTCAAGGGGAAGGTCACCTCCATTGTATGTGCAGTGTGGGTGGACAATAACTTTGATGAGCATCTCATCACACCACCTCTGGCATCATCAGTTGTCAGCCACCAGGCAGGAGGAGGTCCTGGACACACTGCTGCCCACAACCTTCATCACTTTGCAGCCTCTGTGCCAGCAGCTATGGGACTGCTTCTGCCTCTCTTGGGTGGACATATGAGGAAATTCATGCATAAGCTGACTGGCATCATCATGGACTGGTGTGGAGAGGTGGCCTAAAAATTGGGTGGGCCTGGGGGATGTCTGTGCTGTTGAGGAGTGGGACGGCAGCCATGCAGCTGCTCCAAGACCACCTGCTTCCTGAAGATAGTACTGCCCCAAGGCCAGCCCCCTCCAGCAGTCCTGATAGATCGNGGTTGGACTAGATGATCTTGAGGGTCCTTTACAACTGTGATGATTCTGTGATTCTGTGATCTGACACAGAAGAGCTCCCCAGCAGCTCACCAGTGGCTCTTTGTGGGAATCCTGGCAGCCAGCCCTGTGCCCCTGTTCCCACCTCTGTGGAACAAGAAAAGCCACAGAAGGACGCAGAGGAAGCTCTCCCTATGCTGTCTTGGCACAGCCAGTGCTCCCCTTTGGGACCCTGGCCCGCCCAGAAGAGGAATGCTGGCAGCCCTGAGGCCACTTCACCTCCATTAGGAACAGTGCTTCCTCACAACCGTTCTGGCATCAGCCAGCCTCTCAGCCTTCATCTGGAACAGACAAGACTCATGGGTTTTCTTGCTGGCTGTGCTCAGATTCAGGTGCTTCCTCTTGTTAGATGACTGTACCTTGACAGTTAATTAAACAGAACTACTATGGCCACAGCAGTGACCGGATGCGAGTAAATGCTGCAGATAGAACATGAAACACTCAGTTTGGGCTTGTTACCCAAGGGTCCAACCCGACGATAAAGGACGAAGAAATTATGTATTATAACGGACATTCCTGAGCAGGAATAGGCATGGGGTCAATAGCAACAAAAAATAACCTGCAATTTACTTTTTGATAGAAAAATAACTAGCCTAGGCTGATGACTATGCTCTGAATAACATTACCAGATATGCACAGTCAAGTGAAATGAATGGGCTAAAGGCAAATGTAATCCATTTCAACATCTTTGCAAACAGCCACAATGCTGAGATACTAAATGGACTTACCTTTTCCTATACATACTTCTTAAAAATACTGAAAGCTGATGATATTTTCTTCTACATCTAACTCAAAATCTAAGAAACAGAAGTTCCTGCTGGGTAAGAGAGAAAAGAATTCTGCAAATTTGTCTGCATTATTTGCCTTAATGCAGAAGCACTGTTGATGCAGGCAGACTGAGACTGTCAGAGCAGTCAGAGATGGAAAAGAGAAGTGATACTGGTACTAATGAAACTAGTGGAAGTAATGGGCATGAATCTCATCTGATACAGCCTCTCTTTAAAAAACCTCCAGTAACTAAGCAGAAACTAGAAACAATGGGTTAAATATTCAGCTGTTGTAGATTAGTTATGCTTCCCTCCTTTTTTTGTGTATTTAAATTACCTAAGGATCTAGAAGGGGGTACTTGTAAGTGGGTTACATCTGAAACAGAGAGGGTTGTTAAAAACAGCCAGTTTTAACTAATTCTTTAATGTAAAAATACCTGTCTACCACTGTTGACCCACTGTCTTTTGATTTCTTGGGAACTACAGGCTAAAAAATATCCTCAAAACAAAATCTAAAAAGAATTGAAGGGGAAAAAAAAGAAGTAAAAAACATTCCTGAGGCCTTGAAAAGAGATGAATGTTTCAATTAAAGATAAATCTCCAGGAAAATATTCCTTCACAAAAGAAAGAATAAGAGATTGGGGACTTTCCTACAGATAGGAAGTTATAACATCTTGGGAGAAAGATCTTTCTCATTCTTTAATCAGTTTTTTGGTTTGTTTAGCTATAAAGCAAAACTAACTAAAACCTCAATTTTACTCATAAGATGTCCATGGTCAGATTAAAATTATCTGCTCATATACTTCCGGTATTTTCACGCCCAGAACTTGCCCAAAACTTACTCTTCCAAGCCATTTAAGAGAAACGTGCAATAAGGTTTAACTATATTCCCTCAACGTGCAAGAGTACTTTTTACAAGTAGTTGACTTTAGTTCCAAGCTACAGGAGAAGGCATAGATACTTCAGTTATCTTCAGGGCATTGTTTCAGGGGCACATTTCCAGTTAGGAAACAATTTTCAAAACATACCAAAATTTTAGGCAGAAGATACTGCACTGCTAGCATTAAAAGAAGCTAAATGTACATTTTCATTGCCATTACTGAACAAGTCTGTGCCGATTCATGACTGACCAGGAGACGTCTCATTTTTAAAGCATAGTTAGCACCCTTGTGTCACATTGCAGTTTAGCTCCCTACTGCTTGTAAGGGAAAGTCAGTTATTCCTCACAGGGTTGTACTCTGCAGTCCCCTGACATCCAGTGCTGTCATGTGGAGATGAGGACTGTTACCGTCTGGATGCCTGAGAGCATTGAGGAACATTTGCCCAAAGGTCTGGTGCTTTGGGTTTGTAGACACAGCAATCTTTCAGGAAGGATATTGGGTCATTGGAACAACCTATCTCCCAGACATGTCTTTACCAGTAGCCAAGACCTAGAGACAAAGCAGAACGTTCATTTAAAAACTTGTCCTTGCAACAATGAAACCAACTTTGGAAAAAGAAAAATTACCAAGACACTTGGCAATTAAAAATCTTCCTTATCTATTAAGATCGTCCTTACCACCAGAGGTATGTTTAGCTAGCTGCCACCTCTTCCGCCTAGGTTAAATGACAACAGTCCTTTCTTAAATGGACTTGAAGTCCCTGTCACTCTAATTGTCTGAAATACTGTGAAACTATCATACTCTGAAGTTTACTGGGTACTGCATTTTTCAGTGGATTTCCTCAAGGTCAGGGCTACAGATCTTCTCAAAAAGGAAAAAAAAAATACTGGCTGTATGTTCTATTCATATAGAAATATACACACATACACATATATATGCATAAAGACACACACACAGATTTTACCTTTAGACCAAATATGCGGGAAATGCTGGTCTTGTGGTCACTAGTCATTTTGATTTTCCTGATCCAGGATTTCAGTCTGTGTGGATTCTAGACTGAATGGTTGGCTAAAGACATACACATGAGAAGAGGTAGAAATAAAAGAGTTCTCACTTCCAAACTGTCAGAAGTTTCAAATTTTGAATGGCCAGGTGAAGGGGTAAAAAAAACCTGGTGATAGTTGGGTGTCCTATTAGCAAATGTCAGATACTGCTATGGACTGACTCTTTTTGGTCCGTGTGTTTCCTGGCAGAGAACACATACATTTGGCTTTTGCATTGCACATCTTCTAGAGAGGTCAAAATGACTTTCAAAGGAGCAAGATAACAGTATCACTTCAAAACAGATCCCCAGTGGGTTTTCTTATCAGAATGTTTTACTCAGAACAGCAACAGTACATCAACTCTGTTCAAGCTGACAGCCTGTGGTCTGCCTCATTACTATGGCTCAAACATTCAATTTGAAGACATACATCAAAGAAAATTAATAATGCTTCATAAAGTGTCAAATGTCCTGAAAGGGACCACAATTTGCCACTTTACTTTGGCAAGAATTCAATTAACCAGAGAATTAATTAGTGTCAAGTCTGAATATTGGGAAAAATGTAATTTGAAATTCCTGCTGCAGTGCTTTCTGCTCCCCTGAACATGTACAGCCACTATGCAGAATATGCATGGAAACAAGCAGAAAAACAGTAATTCTGCATTTGTCTTACTATATCTCTCCTCTGACATGAAAGCATCAACAGTATCTCTCACACCAGAAACAATCATACAAACAGATTATCAACCCATTTAACAGATTCTTAATCAAACCAGTATGACACCTTAAGGACAAGTCTTTCTTGCTCTGCCAAAACACTGTTTGTATGCCTGTACTAGTCTGGTTTAATAGAAGGAAAGTACAACAAAGTTAGCTCCCTTTCCCACCTGCAGAAACTTTCTGTTGAAGTCCAAGGTGCCATGAAAGTTTGTGTTTTATAGTTTAGAACTGTGCTTGCAATACAAACCCTTCTACACAACTCTCATAGTGTAGGAGGAAAAAGTGCCAAGCATAGAAATGAGAAGGTTGATTTGCCCTCTTTGTACATACATAATTTTATATATTATAAACAATCTATAAAATATTTAATAATTACTATGCACACACATGATCACATATGTATATATGTGTATATATACATAGAATCATAGAATCATATATATACAACAACAAGACTTCTTGGTGAGAATATAATTTCTGCTGTTTTGCTCAAGCTCCTACATGTTGGGCAACTATAGTTTCTTCATTTGGTAGGACAGTTCAAACTAGACCAGTAACTACCAAATACCTAGGCTTGTATGAGTGGTGAATAGATTAGGAGAATTCCTTGTTAAATTAAGTTTCAGTAAAGTGGTCCATAGGCAACATTAAATTAGTAAATAAACAGAATGGAGGAAGAAGATCAAGCACAGCTCTGCAGTGTTTAACCTTCAGTACACTTACAGGAAACACTGGCTGTCATTTTATTTCTGAGCCTGACAAACAAACAGGCTTGCGCAGTGCAACCACAGAGGAAGGGATTCAATAGCTGCAGTGCCACCCTCAGGCTGTACAGTTCTGTGTTGCAACAAAATGAGGTAATGCTCACCACACCACATTCCCAAACATGGGTTCCTGACTATTCTCCCATCATCTGTTCTTCTCCCACTGTTCTTCTCCCTTTTCCAGCACCTGTTCTCTGGGTTTGAGTCTGCACATGCAAAGTAACAGTCACAGAATCACAGAATATCATGAGTTGGAAGGGACCCACAAGGATCATAGAGTCTAACTCCTATTTAAGGCACACAACAACCCCAAAGTCACACCAAGTGTCTTAGAGCATTGCCCAAGTGCTTCTTGAATTCCATGAGAGTTGAAGCAGTGACAGCCTCCCTGGGGAGCCTGTTCCAATGCTCCACCACTCTCTGGGTAAAGAAACACTTCCTAACTTTCAACCTGAATTTCCACTGGCACAGCTTCATGCCATTCCCCTGGGTCCTGTCGCTGGTCACCAGAGAGAAGAGGTCATCACCCACCCCTCCCTCTCTGGTCAGGAAGTTGCAAACTGCCAAGAGATCTCCCCTCAGCCTCCCCTTCTCCAAGTTGAACAGACCAAGTGATTTCAGCCTTTCCTCATATGACTTCCCCTCCAAGCCCTTCATCATCTTTGTGGCCCTCCTCTGGACACTCTCTATCAACTTCATATCCCACTTGTATTGTGGTGCCCAAAACTCCACACAATACTCCAGGTGAGGCCGCACCAGTGCCAAGCAGAGTGGGACTAGCACCTCTCTTGATCAGCTAGCAATGGAGTGCTTGATGCACCCCAGGACCCTGTTGGACCTTCTGGCTGCCAGCACACACTGCTGGCTCCTTTTTAACTTACTATCTACCAAAACTCCTACATCTCTTCCTCCAGTGCTGCTTTCCAGCCTCTCATTCCCCAGCTGGCAGGTTGTTTCCAGGTTGCCCCTTCCCAAGTACAGAACCCAGCACTTGCCCTTGTTAAACTTTATATGATTTGTGACTGCCTGCTACTGAAGTAGTGACCCTACTTCAGATCTCCCTGAAGTAGGAATTTTTTCACAGTGAGGGTGCCAGAGCACTGGAACAGACTGCCCACAGACGTTGTGGAGTCTCCTTCTATGGAGGCATTCAAACCCCATCTGGACGCGCTTCTGTGTGACCTGGTCTAGGGAATCCTGCTGCGGCAGGGGGGTTGAGACTAGATGATCTTTCGAGGTCCCTTCCAACTCCTAATATTCTGTGATTCTGCCTTCATTGGAGTCAACAGCAGCTCCCAGCTTAGTATCATCTGCAAGCTTTCTTATTAAGCCTTAAAGTCCTGCATCCAAGTCATTTATAAAGATGTTAAGCAGTACTGGCCCTAAGATGGATCCCTGTGGGATCCCGCTCGTCACCTGTTACCAGCCTGACAGCATGTAATCAAAATTCAGTGGCAGTATGATTAGGCTGTATGTGCTTTTCCTCTGTTTCTCCTAGCCTGTCCCTGAGCTACTTTCTCTCATCCAAAGTCACTTGACCTTTTTCCATGGTCTCCCTCAGCCCTTTCACATTTCTTTCTTCCACCACAAAGTTTATGTCAAGTATGAAACTTAGGCTGCTTGCCTGTGCTTAGCATCAGCCCTGCATATATCCTGATTTTATTTTATACCATGCTTTAGTTATTCTGATACCTCCCGAATGCCTGCTGATAAACTTTTGTTAGCAATAGTGTCTGATGAACGTATTTTCATAACATTTATTTCAGTGATAATTTACTAGGTCTGCGCAGTATTTTTCTCTGCTTACTGAGCCAGTAAATGACAGTACAAGACAAGTCTGAATTGATTGCAGTTTAGGCTGGTTTAGGGAACTGGTGCTGCTGAAAATCAAGATCTGGATTTGCTGTATAGCAGACAGGCTCAAATTATTCCCCTCCACAATAGAATCAATAGAGCAGGATTGCCTCCTGGAGTTCGCCCTCCAAAATTTCACTGAAAACAAGACCCATTTCTTCACTTGGTTCTCAGGTAACAAGGCTGCTTTTCTGGCCACCACTGAATCTCCACCCACAGTGCAACCCTGCAGGAATCCAAGATGCAAGCAGAATCAGACACAACCTAGAGTGAAAGTTTTGGGGTGGAGATTTCTTCTTTTACTTAGTTACTTTTTCACTATGCTGTCAGACAAGCAAGATAAGGAATGAATGTAATGTGTCAGGTTATCAGGTGTGGGGAACTTGATAGTAGCAGGTAAAAGGGTGAACACGAGAAAAGAACAGGAGGAAGTCAGGAGGCATTTGTTTTCAGAAGATGGACCAGAGTATGGGGTTATATAGATATAGATCTTGTAGAGTGTGGCAGGGTTGAAGAAAACAAATAGCTTCTTAGTCACTCATGAATGAGAATTAGAATATAGACTGGACAGATATTTAATTTCTAGTTTTTAATAAAATTATGGAGAAATACTTGAAGACATTTTCTTAGTCAGCCTCTCTAAAAGAGGATTTTGTCAGTGGTTCTCTTGCAAAATAAGATCACAACAGCTGTGCTAGTTCAGGTCAAATATTCCTCTAGCTACACATCCTAATTCTGACACTGATCAGCAGCAGACTCTCAACAAAATAACACAAGACCCACTCGGCACACAATGACGCTTCTCATGCTAAGGCCTTCCACTTTAAAGATACATCTGTGTCTACATCTTTGTGATTAATGGCATTTTGTACTTCTCCATTACCGTCTTTTTGAACCCATTTATATTTTTGGATTTACCAGGGTTTAGATCACAAAACAGGATTTGTTTTGACTATGCAGCTGATATGTACTGCAGCATGTATAGTTCCTAGTTCTGCTCTCTGCTTAGTCAAGCTGTAACTCAACAATAAAACAAAACTACAATTTGATCCTTCCTCCCACCTTTATTTTTCAAGAATAATACAAGACTCATACAGAAAACACCAAAATTCATTTTTCTTCTTATGTTTATGATAATTCAAACAAAGAATAAGGTCCAAAAACCATCTAGACAAAGATCTACATGCATCTGCTCTGGAAATTTTCAGGATTTATCTTCTGGCTTACTTGGCAAGTTTGAAGCATGGGAGCCAAACACCAGCAGGACATGGGTGAACATTGTAAAAACTTTCCAAAACTGAGGTTTTGAAATTAAAGACAGGTCTTAGACTAGAGTTTCATAGTGTCTCCTGTGCATACTTTACTGTGGTGCTTAGTGCATGAACAACACTGACTTCTGTATGAAACCACAGCTCCCTAGCTGCACGTGTTCACTCTTACCAAGTGACAGTGTTTCCTTGCTATATATGAGGACCTCCTCAGGTCAATGACAAAAACAAATTCACACAGCAAACTATCAGGACAACATGAAGCTATAAGCCTCTATTTGTGACTGTTAGATCAGCCCTCCTTACTGGTGTCAGACACCAAAGGCAAAGGTAAAGTGCCAAAGCAGCAAGAAGGTTTGACTTAGTTGTTAAGCTGTTCTTCAAAGAGCAAGGGTAGAGTGAAACATTGTTAAAGGCTGGAGGAATTTAGAGGCCTCTGACAGCATCCAGGGAGAGGGTGGACAGGCCTGCCACACCAGTACAATTTCCTTGAAATGGAAGAAAACTAGTAAAACTAGGTGAATAGAATTAAAAAAGAAATGGAGATAAGGGAGCTTCAGTGAATCAGACTAGGTTCAGGACAAATTAACACAAAGAGACTAGGATGGCTAAAAGCATGCAAATCAGGAAATGAGAGTGTCCTGGTTTTAGCTGTATATTCTATACCAATCTAAGTCAGCCTTACACCCCTCGGGCTACAGGCTGGGTATTGAAGAGGTTTGTGCGATAAGAGTTGTGAATGCCTCCCCTCCGGAGAGTCATTCGCACCCAGTTTGAGGAACCGGTTCTGCAAGGGGCTGTCAGCGTTTCCAGAGACTCAGCTATTGTGTGCGATGAGAAGTGTGATACCTCCCCTCCAGAGAATCGTTCACACCCAGCCTGAAGAACTACGAGGGGCTGGGTTTTCCCGCCAAAGCTGTGAGAGAGGTATATAATCTTGGACTTTGGGGGACTGCAGACAACTCGCCGAGCCAGAGGAAGAGGACCGAGACGCTGCAGGAGCTCTTGCCAAGATCCCTTCGCGCCCCGGGACCCTCTCCAGCCGCAGGAATTTTCTCCAGACACCTGCCTTTTCCCGAGCTTCCTTCTCGACCCCTACTCTTCAACTAGACTGTGACTTTTCATCTGCAGAATAGACAGATTCCTTTTGTTTGGGACTCAGGGGGAGGGGAAGCAGATGGAGCTTGGGCATAAGGGCTTATAGCACCATTACCACCACCGCCTCCCCCACCCCGTGCCCATGGGTGCTGGGTTGCTAGTCCTGTTTTAAAGTAAGCTTTGCTGTACTCATTGTATTGTTTATTTTCTTGTCTTTTATTAAACTGTAATTTTGGCTTGTAATCTCTCTAGTATTGAGATTCTATTGTAGATCTTCTAGTTCCTAACCTTTTAAACTAGCACAGAGAGTTAAGAGCACAGCTGAACAAATCTGTTAGAAGCACAATTTTTCTTTTCCTGCTGCTTGTTAAAGATAATTGCAGATGACAAGAGTCTGAAACTGCAAATCACCCAGAGAATCACAGAAGTGTCCTGCTTAAAAGGCAAAACTAATAAAACCAACCATGCTTCACTTTGAGACAGTAGAACTAGTGTGAGAAAGTTAGTCTCAAAGACCTTGTTCAAATAATATGCATCACATGCCTTACATTTTCTTTATTTTGAAGTTTTCATCAGCTATGCTTGCAAAATAACATCAAGATCCACCCAAGAGAAAGCCACTGTAAAACCTCCTGCTCAGGGGTTTCACTGAAGCAGAATATGGCAGATTTATGCTCATTCACGCTCAGCAGACACATACCAAGTACATGCAGCTGCAGTGGCTGCAACCCCTGACAGAGGGGCTTGGCACTTCTTCTGTTTTTCCTTGTTTTCTTAGCATTGATATCCCTGGAGTGAATAGTGACAGGACTGCTTACAAACTAGCACATCTCCCTTTTAGAGGAGCACAGAGAGGGAAATACACAGTGAGATTACGCATGCAAAAATTTAAAATGCCAAATGCTTTCAGCCTGCCTCACATGTACAACCCAAAACCTTCTTACAGAATTACAGCACTAAGGCTATCATATGGATAGTACTAAAGGCATGCAAAGAAAGAAGGAAGAGAACCCAAGCATTTGCTCTGTGGAAATTTACCATCATAAAAACACGGGCATAGTCAAACTGAAAGGGGTTGCTGTTGCGTGCTCAGTGAACAGCCTCGCATCCCATTAGTGGAATGTCAAACATTTGGATTCTTTCATTTGTAACTCTCATGAATATTACACCTTCGCTGAATAAAGTATAAGATAAAGATATACAATTTTTAATGTTTTAAGAGTGCTTAAACACAAAGACATGACTATTAAGTAAATACAAGGACAGATACAGTATCTATTTGGTCTGATACTTTTGCAAGCAACAGTCACTTTTAAGTAGGTACTGGTAGTATGCAAAACCATGTGGTGTTTGTGACTGTGTACAGATGATTGCTGTTTTCTTACAGTGCCTATTTCACTGAAGATACGCAGTTACATGCTTTACCAAGAAATGTTTCCCCTTCACTGTATGAATCTAAGGAGCTAAAAAGATATGCACTGAAAATACATTATTCTAACTGTTTTATTCATGACAGTCTGTGGCATATGAGGGCACAGACCCTGGTTGCTGATGGCAATCAGAATCAACTTTATTGTTCCAGAAGCTAAGACTGTGGAGTGTTGGGGCTCTAGCTATACTTAAAGACTACCAGGAGTTTTAAGGGTTAAGCAAGAGACGGTTGTGGGTTTGAAGACAAACAGGAAAGAAAGAATGCAAGTCGTTAAAAACAAAAACTTTAAGCAAAAACTATGGGTAACTGCCGACCAATCACTTCAAACAGCAGGGGGCGAGTAAACAAGATGAGACACCAATAAGTTTGTACATATACAAAGCGTGATCGCGTGTACATAGCTGGACTAGAGTATATATAGCGCAACCCTTCTGATTAAAGTTGGATTTGAACCTGCATCACATTGATGTGTTGTTCTGTCCCGCTCGCCGGGAAGCCCACGGCAGTGGAGGGTGTCAAGGCCTCTGCGTGCAGCTGCAAAGATCCTGCTAGCTGACTCCCGCTCTCTCTCTCAGGCTATCTAACTCTTTCTTGTAAGAAACTGACTTCTGTTTTGTCTAGTTTCTCTCCTGTAGTAGCCTGGCTTTTGCAGCCTATAAAGTCTACTAGAAATTTGCTACAATTACCTCTAAAAGTAGCAATGTTCTGAGTAGGTGGTTTTCTGAGTACGCATTTCAAATAATTCAGCAGAAATATGTGTTTCTTTTAAAAACTAAATTCAGACATAATTAAACAACTCCACAGTTAGAAGCATGCTATATTGGTAGAGTCAGGATGTTCTGCTCAACTTTATCCTGAAAACATGTGTCAACACTGACTGAAGAGATTTGTTCTCATACAACAGCATTTATTCAGATCTTCTTTTTTCAATGCCAGATGAGTTCAGCTAGCACTAACTAGAATGGTGATTTTGATCACAGCCAATGAGTAGCTGGATTCATTTTGAGGCTGAGAAATACTAGGCAGCATGTGAACTCTTCTTAGTTTCCAAAACTATGAGACATATGCAAGCTTAGGTTTCTGTGTGTTTCATTCAACTTTTTTATCTGTGGATTCAAACCCAATTTGCTTTGGTTTTGCCATAACACAAAAGTTAAACTGTAAAGAAAATATTTCTTTGTATACAATTAATAGTATGGGAGCAATGGTTTGGTATTATCCAGTTCTGCAGGACTCTACAAACTATGACTTGTTGTCTTTAAATTAAACCAAACCGAAATCAAAACATGGGGTTACTTCAGTGTGTATGTACTGCTATGTTTCCACTTATGTTAATAAAACAACATTGATTTAAACTAAGAAAGGACAGTTTGGCTAAAACAGTCACGTTTCATTCACCAGAAATGGGAGAGAGGTAGGCTTCTGAAGCAAGAAAACAGAGAACAAATTTTAGGTAATATAAACAGTCTATAATGAGAGAAAACTAAGATTAGCAAAGCAAATTAAAAATAACACTCAAAAATGGTACAAAAGTCTTCTGTGGGCAAAATGACAAATCTTTCTCTTTCATACTACAAGAAACTTTACTACTAGAAATGAACCTAAGAAAAAGTAACAGTTCTTTTCTTTTGTCTAAACTGCATGCTTTCACACACTTGACTTTATGCAAGTATTGTACAGCCTTTGCTTGCACTGCTTCATGTTCATCAGATGATATCTAGTCTTCATTCTATTTCACTGTACCAGCGTAATCTCCAAATGCATCTGTCCAACCATTTCCTACCCAGTATCAGACAGCCCGCCAAGAATAAGTCAGAAAAGCAAAATCACTCATGCTGTGGCTTCCAAAGTTATTTTGGTTTGTTACAGTAGCAAGAAAATATATGGCAACACATGCAATTATCAAGAGTGGCTGGATTTTGCAGCAGCTCCGACCCATATGCTTCCACCCACCTTTACTTCAAACTCTTGGTCCCCAAAATACAGCTTCAACTCCTCATTGTTATCATATTAATCTATATTATCTTAAACTAGGCTTATAACACTCCTTCCTTCCTCAGCTTTGTCCTACATACTCCATCATCAGCTAGGTCTTCTGCAGATTCCTGCAGCAAAAGTACTGTTCCCACCAGGGATGGATTCCTATGCAGCTAATAGGAATCACAGAATCATAGAAAGGTTGGAGTTGGAAGGAACCTTTAGAGACCATCTACAACAACTACCTGCCACAAGCATGAACACATAGAACTAGATCAGGTTGCTCAGACCTCTGTCCAACCTGACCTTTAATGTTTTCAGGGATGGGGCATTTACCACCTCTGTTCGCAACCTATTTTTGTGCTGCACCACCTTCATTGTGAAAAATTTCTTCCTTCAATCCAGTCTAAATATACCTTTTTAGTTTAAAGCCATTATCCCTTGTCCTATTGCAATGAGCCTTACTAAAAAGACTGTCACCATGTTTCTTACAGGCTTCCATTAAGTACAGATAGGAACCAGAAACAAGCTCTGAAATCCACCTGAAGTCAAACATGGCATCTGCGGGCATCAGCTTTTGTTTCTTCCTCATGCTTAAGAACCCAGAAAGCAAGAAGAAATTGAGAGCACACTCCTAAGTTTACAGGGTTCAAAGTTGCCTATTTATTAATTTGGCTGTCACTGGTGGTAAAACAACTTGCCCTCACAGACTCACAGGATTTGTAGCACTTCAAAACCTGAAGTCAAAACACCTTATCCCTAGTGATAACTTTAATTTCTTAGATTTATGTTTAACACCAAATTTTGTATGGCTGGTATTATTGAGTTTCAATGTCCAAGAAAATAAGCTCTGCAGATAAAAAGGACTGCATCCACATAGGACAGAGAGAGTTTAGAATGCTTACATTGTAATGCTTCTAATCTTCTAAGTATTGTGAAGTGCATACTCTGAGATCCACAGAAGAACCATGTAACAGTGTAATTATTGATTACATTAGCTCCCATTACATTAGAAACAAACATTCTCCTGTCCTTTCCTCTTCAGACACATTTGTTCATTTTGCTTTGGTTTTAAAACATTTTATCAACAAACAAATTGCAGTATCTGCCTTTCATGTGCATAACTATACTCTTCATTCCACAGCAACACTTGAAGTACACTGCTGATTGCAGGGTAACTATTTGGCTTGTCTGGGAAGACTGTAGACTTGTTGCTCTGCAGGATACTGGTTTTTACCTCTTGTCAGATGGCACAGCTTTTTCAGAGACCCACTGCAGGTCAAAATACTCTTCCTTAGAGAAAAGTATAACTGCCTGCACTTTCCTAAGAGCTCATGGAACACCCATCACTAATTTGCAACAGTTGTTCCTACAACTATTAAAAATTAAACAAAGAAAATGACCATGCATTCGTGGGCAGTCTATTGCAAAAGCAGACAGAACAGCTCTCTGTTTGACACTTGAAGGGAAAAATAAATTGAGAGCACTTTTCTGTGATGGGTGTGTGCCTTGTGGGGTTTTGGTGATGGGGGAAGGAACTTTGGGCATGAGTCCTATAAGGAGCTTTGAGAAAAGCTCCTCCAGCTCCTATCCACCTCTGGCCAAGGCTAAGCCAACCACCGCTTCTGTAAGTAACATCCTTAAGAGGGAGAAAAACCTATTGGGAGAGTTCCTTTCTTTGGGAGGTTTTTTGCTTGGAGAGGGTGTCACATTAACAGGCAAGACCTCAACCTGACAGTCTGTGTCAGTGGTAAAGAGCAACTAAATCAGTCTGTGTTTCCTTCACACAGAAAACTAGGCCGTAATGCCACAGAGGGGTAGGAAAGAGAGATACAGCCATGCAGACACTGAGTCAGTGAGGAAGGAATGGGAGAGGCACGCCAAAGCAGCCATTTCCCTTCAAATGATGTCGAGTTGGCAGACTGAACCCTTTCAGACCACAATCAACACTAGAGAACCTGGTTTGCAGCCCATGGAGGAGTCCACACTGGAGCAGGGGATTACTACCAAAAAAGTCCGTGACTATGATGGAAACCTTTAGAAGACAGCCACACTGGTGGGAGAACCTTGTGTAGGGAGAAAACGAAAGTTTATAGACTTTGGAAGAAGGGGCAGGCCACCCAGGAAGAATACAAAACAGTTGTGAGGCTTTGCAGGGAGGGTATTAGAAAATCCAAAGATCAGTTCGAAATTAGTCTGGCCTCTGAGGTTAAGAATAATAAGAAAAGTTTTTTAAAATATATTAGTAGCAAAAGGAG
>VWZX01001736.1:62227-87625 GCA_013399015.1 Galbula dea | reverse complement strand
TCTCTTCAGCTACTTGAAAGGCCATTCTAGGGAGGCCTCTAGGTGTTGGCGTCTTCTCCCTTGTGACTAGTGACAGGACTAGAGGGAATGGGCTTAAGCTGAGCCAGGGTAGGTTTAGATAAGATATTAGGAAGAATTTCTTTACTGAANCTGAAAGAGTGGTGAGATATTGGAATAGGCTGCCCGGGGAGGTGGTGGAGTCACCATCCCTGGAGGTTTTTAAGAGGCAGATAGATGTGTTTCTTCAGGGGATGATTTAGGGATAAGAGTAGTGTAGGGCTATCGGTTGGACTAGATGATCTTGAGGGTCCTTTCCAACCGTAATAATTCTGTGATTCTGTGATTCTGTGAATTTGGGCAGTTTCAAACACAAGAATACAAACTGGATTTTGAGATCTGTTTTATATCAGGGCTACAATGAAATCAAGATTTTTCAAAAGATATTTCAAATAACAACTTTGGCATGAAAAAGCATGCCTTAGAATACCCAGTAGCCAAAATGAAAGGCCATATATCCAATATCTGGGAAAGTGTAAAACCCCCCTCTAAGTCACACAGGAGCTTAAACAAGCATGCTGTTGATTTCATCTCTCAAGCCCAGATTATTGCATCATTTGTATGAAGTGGAGCAGCTCTGAGAAGAGAAACTGTAAGAGTATGACACCATCACCAGTGACTAGCGAATTTGCCTAGATCAGCTATCAGACAAAACCATCTTTCCTGGAGCAATAAATTATTGACCTCATAGTTAATGGCTGCCTTCAATGAACCATAGTGGTGTTGAGTGTCTTACTGAATGATTAGTGAAAAAAATAATTTTTCTGTTCATGTAAACTATCTACAGACCCAATAAGGATACTTAATGACACATCACAATTTTCCTCTCTCTTCCTTTCTCTCCATTTACTAATCACATCCAGCAAGCAATAAATAACGTGTTTCTTTTTATGGTAAAAGATAAGGTCAAATTTATTTCCTCTCCTTTTCTATCTTTTTCTCTCTCCTACAGAGAAACCAAAGTTTCTCTCTTGATTATCTCACTGACAATCTCTTTTTAAAAGCAATTGTTTCTAACTGATATTTAGCCTTGAAGTTTGATGCTTCTATTACAGACCTTCTGCATTTTTCCCAGCTTATACTAGCTGATTAAGAAAAGATGTTACCTCTACGTGTGAATCTAATCCTAACTTCAGGCTTCGAAAGAGAAATGGAATACAACCCACTGTGTTATAGATGGAGCCATATTCTGTCACATTTCAAATAGTGATATTGGTCTGACTTTATATTGTTTAAGGCTTTCAGACAAACTTCAGAGGATTCAATAATTAAAGAGTGAAGGCAAATGAAATAAATACAAAATGGGTTTGCCAAAAGTCAACTGTTGTGCACTACTTCAGAGCTTTTCTTCAAACAAGATAAATGAGGGCAGATATATGTGGACCAGATAAACTGTGAAACTCAGTAAAATATTTAACATAGTGCTACAGGAAAGATGTTAGATAACCTGTAAAAATAATTTTAAAAAATAATCTTTTACAAGACATTTAAGTGGATAAGGAGTGGTTTGAATCAGATTATATCCTGTTAGCTTTTGCTCTCTACCTGCAAGAAAGTTCCAAAAGGAATTTCTCCAGAGCTGTCTTAGAAGCAGTCTTATTACTGGCTTGACTGGTGACATTTGGCACAAAATGAAGCTGTGAGTTAAAGAAATTTTCCAGAGGACAGAAAAGTTGTCATCAGCACAGGGAACTGAATTTCAAAGACCAAAGAAACAGATGACCTGAAGGTCTAAATAAAGAAAGTGGCACAAAAGGCAGATCATGAACTGAGAATCTAAACAAAATTTCTATTAAAAAATGGAGTTTAGCAGTAGGGGGGAAAAAAGAGGAGAACAAAGTGGGTGTATTAATCAGTTAAGGTGTGTTTATGAGCATTGTACATTTCTGGAAAAGATAAATGTGATTCTCAATTCAGATGGTTATATCAAAGCAAAATAAAGAACTGTTTAAAGTACTACTACTCAATTAGAATATGACAGACAGTTCTCTTTGCCTGTGTTCAGTAAGACTGCAGAGAAAAGTCATGAGATTTATGAAAAGAATGAGTATAAGAAGAGTCCAAAGTCCTCCACCAATTTATCTGCAAAAACAAGGAAGGAGAGGGAAAGTGATTTCTGCCATACATGCCATGCAGCCAAAGGAAGGGTAACTTGTCTCTTGAATAAATTCAGGTTGTAAAATGGAAGAAAACTTATAGGACACTGAGCAGAAAAGTTCTGGAGCAACTTTTCACTGGAAATACTGGGAGTGAGAAACATAACTCATTTGGTGCCTGCCAAATCCTCAGAGGGGTTATGCAATTGGGTTGACAATAATAGCTGAGAGCAGGAGGTCACTTTTAGTCTTCTCTGCCTTTTTCAGGGTAAGTAGCACCTTCTTCCTTGTGTTTTTCTGTTCACCCACTGCTACCAGTGGAGAGAGGAAGAATCTATTCAACAAGTGGAAGTGCTAAATTCTGTAACAAATTATATACACTATAATTCCAGCTCACAGCTGGCTGAGTTCAGATTCCTATGCTTTTCAGTATATTAACAGCTTAGCTGGAATCCTGTTATGTCACCTTCCAGGTGCTCCTACAGATCAACGCTTCAAAAGGGGTGAAAAAGAAATTTATTTATCTGTCACTCAGTAGCGCTATCCTGAGACAGAACAATCATAAAGTTGTGTTATTCAAAATGTTCTCTTCAGATCTGTCCATTTTCTTGGAGGGATAGTACTGAATTCTTGTAAGTCATATCGAAGCTATGTTCCAGTGATCTTCACTTGTCAAAGAACAACGGATAGTCCAGAGCCAACGTATGACATCAGCAGCACCTGCCAAAAATTATAGCACACATCAAATGTGGCATGCAGAGTTTGTGCCCTGTAACTATCTGGTCATTCTGCTTGGGGTGTTGCAAGCTTCACAAAATGAGACTGTGGGTTTGGGTTTCTCCCTCCCCTGCCATTAAACTGATGCATAATACCATATGTCAGCTCTTCCAGAAAATGGTGAGTGACGGATGAAAAGATTTCATCAGTTATTCCTGGCAATTGGAGTCCTCTTGGGAAGAGAAACCCAGAGGTAAAACTGACATTATTCAGTAATCACTCAATAAGGCCATATTTTGACAGAAGAGGAGGCTACTATATAACCAAAGTAAGCATTTATCTTCTTGTGTTTTGGCCAAAATAAGGTTTTCTCTTCCAATCTTGATTACTAAATGCACCTAGACATACATGCATATATTGGTTTTTGTTAAATTGTGTGAATTTGAATAATGCTTTCTTCTTCTTCCCTTCATTCCCTTCTGTGTGCTATTGTATATTTTATTGGAAGATATTCTGATGCTTTCTGATTTATAAAATATCAGAGGCATCCTGCCTCTGTTTTGTTTTACTCTAAACTTAAATTATTAGCCTCTTATTTGTTCCTATGTCTGCTTTTGGTATTACTGGAAATTCTGTACACATACATCAGCTGAAAGGAAAGACACTATAAAACGAACATATAAGGGGATATTCATCCTAATGATGCATGCTAGAAGTGTGATAGTGTAATTCAAAACTTCTTAGAACATAGAGGCTGGCTGGTTGGTTGTTAAAAAAAAAAAAAGACCATAAACAGGCTTTGAGCAGGCTCCTGATATACACTACTGTAAAAAATCTATAGCACTGGGAAATGTTCTATGCGTAGGCAAACACACCTTACTGAAGGGTGAAAGGAAGAGGAGACTAATTAGTGGCCTGACAAAAAGAAAAGAGCTCATGGTCATGATATGACCCAAGGGACTCACTTCAGTTGAAGTCAAAGATAATCTTTCCACTGTTTGCAATGGTCTTCAAAAACCTCTGAAGTGACTGAGGAAATTCTTTCTGGAACACGTTCATGTTCAATGTTAAAATCGGCTGAATCCTCAAATTTATTGAATATATTAAAATTAGCCCTGTCTCCACCTTTCAGAAAGGAAATATCTTCTAAGATATAAGAAACAACAATTCTTGTTAAAGATTCTATTCTTTCAGCAAACATTTTGGAAATAAAATTTAGAAATCTTCAGGCTTTTTTTTATTTTGCTGGTTAAGATATTTTCCAATAAGGAAAAAAATAAGGTTAGTCTCTTTCTATTAGCCAAATTAATTTTTTTAATTGTGCATCATTTACATTAAAAATCACTTCAATATTTTTCTAAAAATATGTTCCATTAACACCTTTACTGAATGCATTAAAATACTTCTTACTAAAAAGTAGAAGATTTTCTGAAAAATCTTGTTGTATGTACAAGTATTATCATTCTATATAACATACTGAATTTTGAAGACAATGGTTAGTTCAAAATATATATTAAATAGGAAAGGGTCAAAAATGCCTCATGACGTTTCTGATACAATTTTTTTTTCTTTCTAAAAGAAGACAAGATTAAAAGATAGACAGTTGTACTACTGGCTGTTTGTATATTAATTTAGTGGCAGTGAATAAAAGTTGTGCATATAATAACCTCCAGTTAGAAGCAAATTTCTTCTCCCTTGTACTGGAGAGAATTGTTGAGGAAAAATTATTTACCATTCACACTTTGGAGTTCCTTTGAACATACTCCGGGGAAAGAAGCTCAGAGATTTTAAACCAAAAAATTTTGAGTAGATGCTATGTATGTTTCATGTGTGCCTGACTATCTTACAGATTTTTGCATGGGCATGTGACTTACGGTTTGATTATAAATGTAGGAGATTTTTCTTTTACAGTGTTATTAGTTTTATATTATTACTACTTCTCATGGATATTGTCTATAAATTTGTAGTTCATTAACACATAAATGAATTCCTATAAATGAAAAATGCTTTAAAAGTCTTTCATACACATATACATATATTTCTGACAGCTGAGATAAGCCACTTCAGCAAAGATCTAGACTTACCTTTATTTAAATGTTGTTTTATATCTTGGCTCCCAAAAAAAAGCAGCTAACTATGCTTCAAATGGGGAGGTAGGACTTCATAGCCCATAAAAAACTAGTCTCCCCTCAATCATCTTAGTTTAAGATTTAAGAAGGGACTCTGCCTTGCACCAGTGTTATGCACATTTTAGTAGTCCTTTATAGGAAATGCACTGCAGAATGTTTCATTAACATAAATTTTCAGTCCATAAACAATACTTATACTGATTCAAATCTTCTGAATGAATTATTTTGAACCCATGAAAGTCTTTTGTTGCTTATTTTACTTTCATATTAGTGGCAAGAGATTTCAAAACAACCTGCCATTAGTAGCCAGAAAGATATCTCCTTGACTTTCCTTTAATTTCTCTGGAATTACACTTGATTATGTGAACAGAAAACAAAGATTATGAATAACCTCTTTTCCTTGTTCACTTTGCACTCACAAAAATGGTGAAATCACTCTAAGATAGCGTATTTTTTACTTACAGAGAAAATCTAACTGTACTGCTAGAACTCTGAGGTATCTTAGTGAAGGAATCAGGAACAAATTTGCCAGAATTAAGCATGATTGTCAGTGTAACTCCAATTTTTTTATTGGTACACCTAAAAATAAAGCAGATAAACACTTAACAGCAACAAAAGATATTTTATAGAGCAGTAATAAATAATGTTTGATACAAAGTAAAAAAAACCCCCACAACAACAACACCACCACCAACAAAAAACCCAACCCAAATCAAGAACATTACTGAGAAATCTAAATCAAGCTCCTATGTAGAGTCTTTCAATCAGGAAAAAAGAAGATACTGGATAGTATGTGTGAACTCTAATGTTTCTACATGGATGTTGTAGTGCCAAGCTCAAAGAAAGGATGCTTTCACACACCATAGCACAGAAGATGTTGGCTAATAGTACTACAAAGCACCATCTTCAAAACTATTGCATAAAGAATCTGTCTTAGCAAGGACCATAGCAATACCATGTGAAATATGATCTAGTGGATGGTGTCCCTGCCAGGCAGGGGGGTTGGAACTCGATGATCTTTAAACTCCCTTCCAACTCTGATGATTCTATGATTCACTGTCAGTGACACACCTAGGAACTATTACCGTGTTGAAGTTCTTGGCTTGCAAAAAGCCCCAAAGACATATCAAACTAACATTTGCAGAAGTCCCTCCATCTTTTGGGTACTTATCTGACCAAAGCTTGTTCCTCTGAGTGGACCAGCCAAGATTTAAGATTTAAAACCCTCATTCACCCTCAAAAAAATCAAACCGATCTAGAGTCAGATAAAAACCAGAGGCCTTCTTTGTACCACTTAAAGAACATCTACTAGAACTTTAATAATCATAAAAACTTAATCTCTAATGAAAGGTTAATGTGTTATGACAGACTCTTATATGCAGCAAATTATAATAGGGTTTAGAAGGCAAACCTACTCAGACAGTTTTTCAGGAGCTAGCACTTGGTTTCTGAGACAACAGGGTAATTATCTGAAGAGTGTCAAGTAGGCAGCTGGTACTGATAGAAGAGCCTTTAAAAGGTGCAAAGACGCAGCTGACCCACTGGTCTAGGAATGATGAAATAATCACATTGTATCACACACTGTAACAAGCTATTACCTGAGCATTTATTCTAACACTGCTCAAAGTCTATAGAATTAAGATACAGACAGGACATGTTCCACTATGTCTGTGACATGCATACCTTTCTGCAAGATGAACCCTTAAATAATACTTTCATTTTAGTGCCTCAGAATGAGCCAAAAGATCATCCAAAGATTATCAGTATTCCCATGTAGACCAAATCATTTATAAATAAACCACATTTAAAAAAACTTCGTGGTAGAACTGCTGTACCCACACCATTGTAACAGCTCCTACATCTACAGCATCCCTACTTCACAACAAGGAGAACACCAGAAAATGATGTTTGCCTCAGAGGAAAAAAGGGGATTGTTTTGGTAATGTTGCAGCTCATGCTAATCTTGTTGTGAAGAGGGCTAGTATCCTAACCACTCAAGTATGTCTTGTACACTGTCACATATAAGACATTATGTTACATGGACTAATTAATTCACACTTAATACCCTGGTTGGACTGTGCTAGTCTTTAAGTAACCAGACCTCTTGTAGAAAAATACTGACAGACATTTTTCTTTTTGTTAAGCAAGTTTTTAAGTCCAGTCAGATTTACCAGTGAGTTTGGCAAAATTATTTGGTATTATAGATCTTTCTAAAAAATCATGTTTGTGAAATGATGCCAAATCTAAAATATTCAGTCTAGGAACATGCCAAGATCTTACTTATGTGTCCTTTTAACACTTCAGGACTTTAAAATACAGTGTTTGATAGGAAGACCTTACACAATCTTGGCTTTATTGTGTTGCATCTGATTGTCCTGGTTTTTTTCTTTGATCTTCTGCTTACAGTATAGCACAAATCACTCAGATTGACCTACATTAGCATAGTCTTTGTATTGTTGTCAAGGATAGCTCATAAAACATGGCATTGCCTGTGAAGCAGACTCAAGTACATATCATGGTCTATGAGGCATTAATTCATCAGCATTACAGAGGGGACAGTTGGCAAAAGTATCTAGTGACACTAGGATACGGATGAACAAAAGGAATTAAAAAGATCTTATCAGAACTGTCAAATTAAGTGCTGATCTGGTCATAGAAAACTCAGGAGCATGGACATTGAGTTTTGGGGATTTTTTTCCTTTCTTGCATTGTCTACTTGGATTTTAGTAAAGTCTTTGACACTGTCTCCCACCACATTCTCCTGGACAACCCAGAAGCTTATGGTTTAGACAGGTTTACACTGCACTGGGTGAGGAATTGGCTGGAAGACTGAGCCCAGAAAGTGGTGGTGAATGGAGTTAAATCCAGCTGGCAGCCACCCATGAGTGGTGTTCCTCAGGGCTCAGTACTGGGGCTGACTGTTCGATATCTTTAATGATGATCTGGGATGAGTGGATCAAGTGCACTCTCAGTAAGTTTGCAGATGACACCAAGTTAGAAGGAAATATTGATCTGCTTGAGAGTAGGAAGGCTCTGTAGAGGGACCTGGATAGGCTGAATCAGTGGGCTGAGGCCAAAGAGATGATGTTCAACAAGGCCAAGTGCCAGGTTCTACATTTTGGTCCAAACAACCCTGTGCAACATTACAGGCTTGGGGTAGATTGGCTGGAATGCTGCCTGGCAGAGAAGGACTGGGGGATACTGGTCAAGAGCTGGCTGAAGATGAACCAGCAGTGTGTCCAGGTGGCCAAGAAGACCAAAATCATCCTGGCCTGTATCAGAAGTGGTGTGGCCAGTTGGACCAGAGAAATGATTGTCCCCCTGTACACAGCACTGGTGAGACCACACCTTGAATTTGTGTTCAGTTTTGGCCTTCTCATTACCAGAAGGACACAGAGCCATTGGAGTATGTCCAGAGAAGGACAATGAGGCTGGTGAGGGGGCTGGAGGATAAGCCTTATGAGGAGTGGCTGAGGTAACTGGGGTTGTTTAGTCTGAGAAAGAGAAGGCTCAGGGGAGACCTTATCTCTCTCTACAACCACCTGAAAGGAGGTTGTAGCAAGATAGGGATCAGTCTCTTCTCCTGGGCTATCTGTGAGACGACAAGAGGAAATTGCATCAAATCACATCAGGGGAGGTTTAGACTGGATATTAGGAAAAAATTATTCACAGAAAGTGTTGTTAACATTGGAACAGGCTGCCCAGGGAAGTGGTGTATTCATCATCCCTGAAGGGGTTTAGGAAATGTACAGATGTGGTTCTTAGGGACATGGTTTAGTGGTATGGTGGTGATACACTGATGGTTGGATTTTATGATCTTAGGGGTCTCTTCCAACCTTAATGATTCTGTGATTCTGTGTTCCTCCCAGTTGCTAGAGGGGCTTAGTGGAGGAGTCTGATGCAGGAATCCTGCTTCACAGCTGGGGTAGAAGTATAACAGGTGGTTGGCAACTTTTTCAATATCACAGGACAGCAATATTTGGCCAGCAACAGATATAGTACATGATGCAATTTTTCTGATTATTTCCTTTGGGAATAAACAACAGAACTTAACTTTTCAAAGTACCATTAAGATCTGTTAACCAATGCGTATTTTGTAATATCAGCAAGCACCTCACACATACTGTGAAATTTAAAACTATCTGTGTTTGAATACTATGCATTTAGCAAGGAGAAATTCCCTTCATTTCTGTCCTTTTTTTTATTTATTGGAACACATCTCTATAGTTTAACGAGCTCTACTTTTAACAGTATTTAAGACTGAATTTTGATAAATTAAAGAAGGCCATAAGAAGTTCCCCTGAGTTTTGCACTCTGTGTTTTATCTTTAGAGTCATAATTCCCCTGGATACTTTGTGCTTGATATAATTTGCAGTAGTAAAAATAACCATTTAAGAGCAACGTTATTTGCCTTGGATAACAACCATCTATGATATCCTCTATAACTAAAGGAGGTAGAAAAAGGGAAAGCCCTTCACATCTCATCCGAGCTTCAGTGACAATGGCAATATATACAAAAGCATTTTTCCCAAGTTCTTCCAAAGCCATTTAAAATCTCTCACATACTGAGGCCTCCAAAAATATTCAGAGAACTGTGCCATGCATAGTCATTACTCAGTAACAAAAATGTACCATTTAACTTTCATCCAAGCCCTGTTTCAGTGCCTTATATTTTGCTTCAAGGCAGAGTAAGAATCAGTTACCTATTCTTCTGGGGTGACATACTTTGTTTTAATAGCACTTCTTGAGAAAGAAATTGCAAGGGGCTAAGCAACATATTATCTGCCTCAGGTTAATCTCCTGACTTCTTTGACCTCCAAACTGCTTTTCAGAAAATGAGCAAGCATACCAACTTTAGATGCCACAAGAAGGGTGATCATGATGCTGAAAGGCTGAAGAACTTCTGGGAAAAAGTCATCCATGAGCAAACTAAACAACGAGAAGGTGAAGAGTTTAGGTTAAGCAAAAGTGCCCTAAACAAGTAAGTGGTATTCTTCCTTTTGCACAGGACAGTAAGGCATGGCATCACGTGCTTTAAAATAAGGTAATCTGTTATTGTACTGCTTTATTCATAGCACAGATTGTGTTCTGGATATTTGGCACTTTTCCTTTCGCAGCTGTTTGTCTCATATTTCCATGGCTTTTCTGCATGGAAACTCAGATACCTTTCACCTCTGAACCTCATGAACATTCTTCAAAGGCCTTGGAGCATAGCCACATAAAGAAGTTTGACACTATGACTTGTAACAGTTAGAAAATATCAGGATTTTTACCTGGAACTGGTACAGTTCTACAAATAAATAAAATAGTACTACATTAAAGGGACAGGCAACACAGCCATTTAATATGTAGCATAAACAAATTCATAGCATCTTTATCATGCTTAAGAGCCCTTTGCATAATATGAGCCCAAAGATAGAAATGGTACACTAAGATTTTCCTGTCCCATGAAACACATTTCATAAATGTTCCTAGCTATACAAGAGATGAAATATATGGCTAGTCAATTTTTTTTTCCAAAATGGTATGAAGCAGCAGGTTCTGCCTAGAAACACCTGGCTCTGTGCTGGACTCTTTCAAGTAGCTCCTTATCTATCTTCAACTGAGGGGCCCAGAACTGGACACAAGATTCCAGATGCAGCCTCACCAGGGTAGAGTCAAGGGGGAGAAGAACCTCTCTTGACCTACTAACCACACCCCTTCTAATACACCCCACAATCCCCTTGGCCCTCCTGACCACAACAACACACTGCTGGCTCATGGTCATCCTTCCATCTACCAGGACCCCCAAATCCCTTTCTCCTTCACTGCTCTCCAACAGCTCAGCCCCCAAACTATATTCATACGTGGGGCTGGCCTTTCCCAGGTGCAAAACTCCACACTTGGCCTTAATGAATTTCATTCAGTTTCTCCCTGCCCAACTCTCCAGCCTCTCTAAGTCATGCTGAATGGCAGCACAACCCTCTGGTGTGTCAGCCATTCCACCCAATTTAGTGTCATCAGCTTACTTGCTGACAGTGGAAGACTGGAGTGATGTTTGCCTTCCTCCAATCCCCAGGCACCTCTCCTGCTCCCCAGGACTTAGTAAAGATGATGGAGAGTGGCCTGGCAATGACTTCTGCCAGCTCCCTCAACACCCACAGATGCATCCTATCAGGTCCCATGGGTTTATGGATGTCCAGATGGCTTAACTGCTCCCTAACCCAGTCCTCCTCAACTAAGGAAAACTCCTCCAATATCCTAAGATCATCTGGGGTCTCAGGGGTCTGAGGTTTCTGAGGACAGTCTCTAACAGTAGAAACAGAGACAAAGGTGGCATTCAGTATCTCCATCTTCTTTGTATCATCTGTCACCAAGGCACCCCCCTCATTCAGCCATGGACCTACATTGCCTCTAATATTTTTTTCTGCAGTATATTTGATGAAGCCCTTCCTATTGTCCTTGACTTCCCTTTCAAGGTTTAATTCCAGAGAGAGCAACTAGAATGTATTGAGTTCTTCTGTCCAGGGTTGAATTAGCGGAGAGTTGAGAGTTTATGGGTGTGAATTTAGGGGCAGGCTAGCATGGGTAATACTGTTGTGGGTGTCTCTTACAGGCCACCTGATCAGGATGAGAAAGTTGATGAGGCTTTCTCCAGGCAGCTGACAGTGGCCTCACAATCACAGTCCCTGGTTCTTACGGGGGATTTTAACTACCCAGATATTTGCTGGAAGGCCTACTCAGCCAGCCATTCACAGTCCAGAAGGTTCCTCCAATGTATTGAAGATAACTTCTTGATGCAAATGGTGGGGAGCTCTGTTGGATCTGATACTCACTAACAAGGAAGGGCTGGTTGGAGTGGTATAGGTTGAGGGCAACCTTGGCTGCAGCGGCCATGAGATGGTAGAATTCAGTATCTTTTGTGGTAGGAACAGAATACCTAGTCAGATAACAACCCTGGAATTCAGTAGGGCCAACTTTGATTTTTCAAGAAATTGCTTGGGGAAATCTCATGGGACAGGGTACTAGAAGATAAAGGGGCCCAAGAGAGTTGGTTAACATTCAAGGACCACTTCTTCCAAGCTCAAAATTGAAGCATCCCAACACGTAGAGAATCGAGGAGGGGAGCCAGGTGACCTGCTTGGTTAAGTAAGGAACTGCTGGGCAAACTAAAGCAGAAGAAGAGAGTCTACAGATCATGAAAGGACGGGTTGGCCACACAAGAAGAGTACAAGACTGTTGTCAGAGGTAGTAGGGAGGCAACCAGGAAAGCTAAGGCCTCTCTGGAATTAAACCTTGAAAGGGAAGTCAAGGGCAATAGGAAGAGCTTCTTCAAATACACTGCAGGAAAAACTAACACTAGAGGCAATGTAGGCCGTCTGACAGAGAAAGAGGACAAAAAATACTTCTACCTCTTGTATTTTTATGATGAGATTTCCTTCTGGAGTTGCAAAGATTTTCCTAAATAAACTTTCCTCAAAACTAGGACATAAACATAAATTAATTTGAATTCAACAAACTGGAATGTGCTGGTAAAGGGCTATTTCTTTAAAAAGAAATTCTAAGTACTCTGACCTAATTGTCCAAGGAGGAAGATACTGCCATCATTTTAAAGATGATGAAATGAAGATCTGGGCAGGCCTTGTGTCTTAACAGAGTCAGGTGTAGAAAGAGCTGCACCAAGTATCCTACTCTGGCTAGTCAGTAATATTATAAGACAACCTGTGTAATAAAACTCAGGAAATTGGTCTGCTCCACTGGAAATTTTTGTCACTCTAACTTCACGGAGCTCTACCACAAGAAGGCATTGCGAACTGATTTCAATTAGAGATGTAGATAGTATTCTTAACTTCATGAAGTTAAAAAATTTTATAAGATCTTCTCTGAGTAGAAAAAGACACAGCAAATAACTTTGCATATGTCTTAAACTTACATATTCAATATGTCTTAACTCACTGTTGGCAACTAAGAGAACCAAGCAAGTCCATTCAAGATTACTCCGTCAAAGTCCAAAATGTTTACAAATTGTTAATTAATTTGAGAAAAAGATATTTCAGAAGGTAATAGACACAAAATTTACAGGTCTGCTACCTCATGTAAGTGGCACTTGGGAGAATTATATTGCCTTAAGTATAGGCAACCGCTCCCTCTGTGACATCTAAGACACTAACGGACAAGGAAAACCAGTGTTTTCAATGGCAGATTCTTATTAATTAATTGAGCTGACTTTTTGAGGCTTAATTGTGCACAGAAGAAAAAAGTGAAGCCAAGACATGATAAACCAAATGAGAAAAGTTTAAAACACAGTTTGAAACCAGACTCAGAAGGCAAACTAACACAAGGATCCATATGAAGCAGCTACTGCCAAGTTATTTTCAGACAAACTAATTGGCTGCTGTTCCTTTTAACTCACCAGATGTAATACAAAAACCCACATATTCCATGATGCATTTGGTATTACCATATGATATCTAACCTTAGAGCGCTGCTGACTCAGGTGTTTTGTAACACCATTTCCTCTGGAAAATGACCAAGCCAACAATATCTTACAGTGGTCCCTAGTGATTTTCTCTTCTGTCTGCACTATACTTGTACCAAGCAGCTATGTGGCTCCTCCTTCATGTGACATCAATTCCTTTCATTAAACACATAGAAGGTTTGTAGAGATTTTGGGTAAAAAATGGTTACTATTTTTTCCCTTTTTTTTCTTCAGAGTAAACACAAATGGAGATATTTAAAGTTTTGCTTGATCTTCTCCACAGCACTTTTTGGTAAACTTGGAGTTTGGAGGGTGTCATTGTATTTTTTAATTTACACTTTAAATGACCCCTACTGAATAGACAGTACTTCTGTGTGACTTTGAGAATACCCTAGAGGAAAAACCAGAGCTCTTCACCCTGACAGTATTTCAGCAGTTGTTTGACTCATTAGGAATTCAGCAATGTCAACCACCGATAGCATCAGCACTATCCCTTTCTCCCCTGCATTCTCAGTCCAGCAAGCTAGAGAGATGTGTAGCCAGTAAATAAATACTGTACAAGTGCTATGGTGATGAAAGAGAGGAAAGCTTCAACCCTGTTGAAAAGCCCTAGAAACATGTGAAGGATTTGGCTCAGTACTTAGTAAGCTCTTGTCCTCTCTTTGCAGACTCCGCCACGAATGGACTCTGCAGCTGGAAGGCCGAAAACAGCAGGTCCAGATGCACACAAAAATGGAGAAAGAACAGATGATGCTGAAATCCACTGAGGGACTTCCCTCACCTCATAAAACTGTTGCTTAAAGTTACTGTGAAAACACAGAAAGCATTGGGCTTGATTCTGACCTGCATGCATATACAAACCAGCAATTACACTGATGAACAAGCAAAAGGTCAGAATCTGGCCCTTGTCCAGACTACTTACTAAAGCTACTAATAAAGTTTCACTGAAATTCAGTGCAAGAATAAAGCCACAGTACATCACCTCAAAAAAAGTGCAAAGGGATAAGAAGCAGACTCTTTTTAATTCTTCATAACATATTATAACTGCAATGCAGAGGGGCTTTCTTTTGTAACTCCACATTCCCAATATACAACAACATATTTCTAAGAGAGAGGACTGCTTGTTTAATAGGAATAATACATTCAGACAGCTACATGCAAAATTGCACATTTACATTTACAGACCTCACAGAGTCTGGCTTAATGCAGACATCACAGAATCACAGAATGTTAGAAGTAGGAAGGGACCTCAGAAGATCATCTAGTCCAACCCCCCTGACACAGCAGGATTCCCTACACCATGTCACACAGGAATGCGTCCAGATGGGTTTTGAATATCTCCATGGAAGGAGACTCCACAACCTCTCTGGGCAGTCTGTAACAGTGCTCTGGCACCCTCACTCTGAAAAAATTTCTACGTGTATTCACATGGAACCTCCTGTGCTTCAGCTTACAACAATTGCCCCTTGTCCTGTCACTGGGCTTCACTGAGAAGAGCCTGACCCCATCCTCCTGACCCACACCCTTCACATATTTCAAAGCATAGCTGAGGTCACCCCTTAGTCTCCTCTTCTCCAAGCTAAAGAGACACAGCTCCCTCAGCCTTTCCTCAGAAGGAAGATGTTCCAGCCCCTTCATCATCTTGGTGGCTCTGCCCTGGACTCTTTCAAGCAGTTCCCTATCCTTCTTCAACTGAGGGGCCCAGAACTGGACACAAGATTCCAGATGCAGCGTCACCAGAGTAGAGTNTGAAAAGTACTGGTCCCAGTACTGACCCCTGAGGGACTCCACTAGACACAGGCCTCCAACTAGACTCCATCCCATTGACCACAACCCTCTGACTTCTGTCCTTCAACCACTTCACAATCCACCTCACTACCCAATCACCCAGACCACACTTCCTCAGTTCAACTGCAAGGATGCTGTGGGAGATAGTGTCAAATGCTTTACTGAAATCAACATAAACCACATCCACTGCCCTACCCTCATCTATCCACCTGGTTATGTCCTCATCAAAGGCTATCGGGATGTCAAACATGACTTCTCCTTGTAAACCCATGCTGACTGCTCCTAATGACTCCCTTATCCTTCATATGCCTAGAGACAGAGTCGAGGATAAAGTCTTCCATCACTTTTCCAAGGATGGAGGTAGGGCTGACCTGTCTAGAGTTACCTGGCTCCTCCTTCTTGCCCTTTTGGAAGACTGGAGTGATGTTTGCCTTCCTCCAATGCCCAGGCACCTCTCCTACTCCCCAGGACTTAGTAAAGATGATGGAGAGTGGCCTGGCAATGACTTCTGCCAGCTCCCTCAACACCCACAGATGCATCCTATCAGGTCCCATGGATTTATGGATGTCCAGATGGCTTAACTTTTTCCTAACCCAGTTCTCCTCAGCTAAGGAAAACTCCTCCATTATCCTAAGATCATCTGGGGTCTCAGGGGTCTGAGGCTTCTGAGGACAGTTTCCAACTGTAGAGACAGAGACAAAGGTGGCATTCAGTATCTCCATCTTCTTCGGATCATCTGTCACCAAGGCACCCATGTCATTCAGCATCCGATACCGTACTGATGGAAGCCTATTCAACCTAAGGAGACTGAAGGCCCCACACTAAGACCTTAAATCGTCTTGTCCGGGAGCTGCTCTTTGCTGATGATGCTGCCCTTGTTGCACACACAGAAGCAGCTCTGCAATGTCTGCTGTGTCCCTTTGGAGCATCACGCTGAAAAAAGATTGTGAATAGGGTTGGTGCTAGCACGCAGCCTTGTTTCACACCATTAGTTATTAGAAAGGGCTCAGAAAGTGCGTTGCCATATCTGACTTGGCCGTGCTAATCCTCATGGATTGAGATGATCATTTTAAGGAACTTGGGAGAAAACCTAGATGCTCCAAAATCTACCACAGACCTTTTCTGCTCACAGTATGGAAAGCCTTGGTGAGGTCGACAAAGGTTACATAAAGACCTTTGTTCTGTTCCCTGCACTTCTCTTGCAGTTGTCTGAGAACAAATACCATGTCTGTGGTGCTCCTGTTGGCTCTGAAACAACACTGACTTTCAGGTAAGGATCTGACTGTTAATGAAGTTGTATATGACATAGGAAAAAGACCACACAAGTAGATGCAACCCGCATACAGTAATTGTCAGCACCCTCCAGTACCTGAAAACCACCTCAGGTCCCCAGGCAGTAGCTTTTCCATCAGGAGCTCTAAGAAGTTTGAGGGATGTGTGAAATCACTTCCACTACAAGCAGGTGGCACCATATTGACTACGTGCCAGAGAAGTGTTGCAGACATTGTTTTATCTTCACAAGTACGTAGAACCCATTTCAGTTGTGAAAGGGTTTCTGATAGGAAACAGTGTGTCTATTACAAGTGTGAAGGACTAAAATCTTCCCAGTCTTAGTCAAAAACAGCTCTTTGTGAGTTGCTCAGGTGCACATGTATTAGTCATGCTTACCTTCTCTAACATAGGTACAGGACAGCAGTGTCCTGGCACCTTCATGACACTGAAAACTAGATGATTTCTGTTCCTAGATGTGGGTGTTCATCCATTTTTCACTGCTACTGCACATACAGCCTGACTGAGAAAGGAATCAAGTACTAGATATAATAAAGTCTAGCAGCTGAACGTAGCCAGATAATAATGCTTGCAAATTGCAAGGCTGAAGGCAGACAGTAAAGTGACAAATAACACTTTGTCCTTTTGCTTCAGTTACTGAATTGGTGAAGTTCTAGCCTCAATCTAGGCATTTTAGACACATCTGAAAATGTCATGCTTGGCTCTTGTTTAAAAACAATAACAGGCAAACAAAAGAAATTTGAAATGTTATATTAAAAAACATCTGTCTCATTCATGTACACAGGCCTCACTTTTAAAACAGAATATCCACTAAGCATAATCTGTGGAGAATAGGCCCATTCAATTGAACATAATATTCTTTTACTCCCTTGTACTTAGTTCCTCTCTCTTTGCAATGAGGGGGGAAAAAAACCAACAAAACCCAAAGATTCAAACAAAAATTTAGATTATAATACCTATATTAAGAAAGTTGGACTAAGTATTTGAGAAGAAAAACTAATTACCCAGATACTTGGAGTTTAGTTATTTGCCTAACAGAAAAATAATTGGAATTGAGTATCAATCAGTCTGCACAATCAGTACCACCATGAGCCTACACTGCAAGATATTACCATGTCTTACATCAGCAAATAAGATGGTCCAGCACTTTCTTAAGCCAGTGAAAAAAACTAAAATTGTACATGATAGGTCAGAGCAGTGCTTTTGTTCATGGGACTTTAACCATATGATATATGATGCAAAGGGTGTGGATCACACCTATGAGGCAATGCACTTAAACTGGCATATTGATGACAGCTGCTGAACACTCACTTATCATGGCCAAATTAATGCACATGGCAGATTATGTGAGCACATATTACACACATTCTCATGGTTACTCTTAAGTGCTGTGTCTGATCCAGGAATCAGTGACTAACACTTGAGAATGCCTGCTTTTTTAAACTGTTTCTGAGCTGTGGCCTGTTGTTGAAGTCCAGCTTACTCAAATCAAGGCAAACACAATGATCTGCAGTATGACTTCATTCGGACAGCCTCCAGAAGGACTCACACACTCAGTTACATATAGGACATGTTTAAATAACCAACACCTGTCAGCTGCTACACTTGAATCAGCACTTACATTCAAAGCAGGAAAGCCTTGATTGTCTGGACTTCACAGACACTAGTTTGGATCACAGAGCAAATTTAAGGCATACAAACCAGCCTTCATTCAGAGGAAACTAAAGCAGACCGGAAGCTGTGCTCCAAGTGTGTCCCAGATGACTCTAGCCTTTAAGAGACTCAGACAAACACTAGCTCTTCAGGCAGTTTTGAGACACCTGCATAGCAGGGATATTTGGTCCAACTAACCGAATCAGATTGAGTCTAACATAAAACCTCTGAACCATACTTAGTCTAATGAATGGACCTCAGCAATGGTCACTTTGATCTGCGGAGCTGCTGGTAATGTACTTAGTCACCTGCTAAAGTAGGTGAGTATAAGCTAACCAAAATGGTAGAGATGGGATCAAAAGACATTAATAGGTTTCATACAGATCTAAGGGTCAACTTTAGCAGCTACAACAACGGAGCTCAGAAGCAATAATTTAATCATACAACCATGCAGATGTGTTAGCATGCATAGCAATGCACAGTTTAAACAACTGGCCTACTGGAGCTGTGTGTGCAGGAACAGAGTCTACTCACACTACAATTAAATTTAGCATAGATCTGGCTTCTGGAACCATAAACCAGCTATGTGTGGTTCAGTTCTACAGTTAAATGACAGGAATATGAGGATAATTACCAATTTCCTAGCCCAAACGATCCTCCTAATTACAAACTGGCTGTGTTCTGAGGGATGATGTTCTCTACCTTGCCTGTTAAACAGCACTTGACTGGGGTTTCACTGCCACAGTGTGAATAAGGAATAGTAAATCACATTAAAAAATACTTGTGGATTGAAAAGGGCATCTCTAGATAAATGAGGATGAAAGAAAAAGAGCAAAACCTTGTGCTTCCCAAGGACACTTCTCTTCATGAATTAAGCATTACTACACCATTTATTTCTTACAAGAAAGGACAGGAGATGCCCATCTGAGACAAAGTTGCACACAAATTCAGTAGCCAAAACTGGCAATACAAAAATCAATACTTAATTCCCATCTATTTCAGCTGTGTGTATTTATTGGTGTGTTATTTAGTGGCCAAAGTTTTAAACATATTTCAAGCTAAGGTAAACACAAAGCAGGGAAAATTTCAGCACTAAAAACGGCAGACTGACAGAGAGGCTGAAAAAGGACTATATTACCAGGGAAGCCAAACTTAAACTAGGTTGCTATGTGCTACCTCCAGGTTTAATTGTCTCAAATGCTATTTCTTAAAGGAAATAATCATATCCTACTGGTGACTGTTGAAGTGTAAAAGACTACTGGCCTAATCTTTATCTGGTACTCAGTGCCATGTTTCAGCCACAGTGGGTCTCCCCACCAAGAATTTCCGAGGTTCACAATCAGGGTCTCTACTTTTTCCACAGCATACATCAGCAATATCAAGAAGAGTTAAAATTTCAAACAACTGCAATAGTAAAATAATAATCTAATAAAAATCAAAGTGGGATAAATGATGCAGTAGCAAATCAGAAAGATAACATTTAGTTTATCTATTTTGACCAATTCTTTAAAGAGAAGCCTCTTTACATTCGGTTTATGCTATGATTGTACTTCATATCTAACATGAACATTGGTGCCATTTGAGCAGAAGTGTAAATTCCTGGTGTATTTTGGCTGTTCAATCATAAGCAAGAGTTTAAAAACCAGACTTAATAGTAAGAAGTTCTTGATTGTATTATATTCAATATCTAACACAGAGGAATTGTATCTACAAAATACTGGTAGAAAAAGCTCAATCTGTATTGTTTATTTTCAAACAAGAAGCAGGAAATCACGTTTTCAAAGACATTTTGTTATAGTTACTGTTATTTTTCTCCTTCTAATGTGCTAAACTAGTTAACAATTGCATCATTACTGTTAAGCGTTTGAGGTTACAGTACAGGCTGAGTCTAACTAGGCAAGAAAAATGTCACACTACTCAAGTGATAACAGTGTTATTTCAGACAAACATTTTGAAAAAGTACCTGTGTTTGCCCTGATATCTTTTCTTTAATTTTTTTTTTTTCCAGGGTAATATTGATTCCACTAAAACTTTTCTTACAGAAATTTATTCTGTAAGATTTGTGTCGGTGCTTTATGTGTATTCTCTCATGGCTAGGCTTCGCGAACGAAGATTTGGGAAGGGCTCTACCCACATTTGTTGCACGCGCATTGGTGGCTAAAAAGGCCAATACGCGATAGGCATGACCAGTTGCAAAAGACACAGTAGAAAGACTCCTTAGATGGTGTTCTGCAAGGCACGATTCTTTCTGAGATCTTGTTCGAGCTTAGTTAATAACACAGTATTAACTAAAGAACTGATATTTTGCAGCTTTTGGACAGTATACTAGTTTACTGATTTTGTTGTTACTGCCTCAATCATTAAATGTGTATTTGTAATAGCAAGACTAACAGTCACTGAAAATAGGTCCTTCAAGCCGTAAGGGCAGTGTAATCTCAGCTATCAGAAACAGCAGCTATTATCCACCATCAAAAATGAACACTTAATAACCTGGAACTAAATCCCTTCGGGGTCCATTTATGATATGTACACACTTCTGCAGTAATGACAAATACTCCATTCTCCCAGAACTAATGACCACACTATTATATGTACTAGGGGGCTGACAATTGTGTGGAATGGGTCTGTCAACGGAGAGCAGCCGTGTATGAAAACTCCTATGTCTAAACCATAGGCAAATTTCAGTACTTACAACCTATAATAAACCCCTCTGGAGCTGTATCAAGATTCTGTAGCATGTGTTTGGTCAAGACAGTTTCTGTATATGCTTTGTTTATTTTTTATTTCGTTACCTTTGACCATTAAGATAATTAGGAGCAATATATCAAAGTAATACTAATAATATACTAATGAAAAATACTGACAGAATACTAATGTCTCATGGAATGCATTATAATTTCAATTACAGGATGCACTAAAGAATATCCTCTTTAACTCAAAAAAAAAACCAGAACCAAAACCAAAACTTTTTTATTTAATTTTATTCCAAGGCATCTCTGAAGATCTCAAAGTAGGTACAGGCATATCTTACAGCTTTACTGCAAGGATTTTGTCAGCACTTAAGTAATATACCACTACACAGATTAAGGATGCTGAGAATAAGTATACTTCCAACCACACTTACTACTGTATTTATTCTTCAACTTGGATACTGCCATTACATACCCTGGAAACACCAGGAAAAACAGCCAGTCCTGATGACAAAGCTAACATCTCAAAGAATCACAGAATGTTAGGAGTAGGAAGGAACCTCAGAAGATCATCTAGTCCAACCCCCCTGACACAGCAGGATTCCCTACACCACGTCACACAGGAATGCGTCCAGATGGGTTTTGAATATCTCCATGGAAGGAGACTCCACAACCTCTCTGGGCAGTCTGTAACAGTGCTCTGGCACCCTCACTCTGAAAAAATTTCTACGTGTATTCACATGGAACCTCCTATGCTTCAGCTTACAACAATTGCCCCTTGTCCTGTCACTGGGCTTCACTGAGAAGAGCCTGACCCCATCCCCCTGACCCACACCCTTCACATATTTCAAAGCATAGCTGAGGTCACCCCTTAGTCTCCTCTTCTCCAAGCTAAAGAGACACAGCTCCCTCAGCCTTTCCTCAGAAGGAAGATGTTCCAGCCCCTTCATCATCTTGGTGGCTCTGCCCTGGACTCTTTCAAGCAGTTCCCTATCCTTCTTCAACTGAGGGGCCCAGAACTGGACACAAGATTCCAGATGCAGCGTCACCAGAGTAGAGTCAAGGGGGAGAAGAACCTCTCTTGACCTACTAACCACACCCCTTCTAATATACCCCACAATCCCCTTGGCCCTCCTGGCCACAACAGCACACTGCTGGCTCATGGTCATCCTTCCATCTACCAGGACCCCCAAATCCCTTTCTCCTTCACTGCTCTCCAACAGCTCAGCCCCCAAACTATACTCATACGTGGGGCTGGCCTTTCCCAGGTGCAAAACTCCACACTTGGCCTTAATGAATTTCATTCAGTTTCTCCCTGCCCAACTCTCCAGCCTCTCTAAGTCATGCTGAATGGCAGCACAACCCTCTGGTGTGTCAGCCATTCCACCCAATTTAGTGTCATCAGCTTACTTGCTGAGAGCACACTCTGTTCCCTCATCCAGGTCGTTAACAAATGGATTGAAAAGCACTGGTCCCACTACCGACCCCTGAGGGACTCCACTAGACACAGGCCTCCAACTAGACTCCATCCCATTGACCACGACTCTCTGACTTCTGTCCTTCAACCAGTTCACAATCCACCTCACTACCCAATCACCCAGACCACACTTCCTCAGTTCAACTGCAAGGATGCTGTGGGAGATAGTGTCAAATGCTTTACTGAAATCAACATAAACCACATCCACTGCCCTACCCTCATCTATCCACCTGGTTATGTCCTCATCAAAAGCTATCGGGATGTCAAACATGACTTCTCCTTGGTAAACTCATGCTGACTGCTCCTAATGACTCCCTTATCCTCGATATGCCTAGAGACAGAGTCGAGGATAAAATCTTCCATCACTTTTCCAAGGATGGAGGTAGGGCTGACGTGTCTAGAGTTACCTGGCTCCTCCTTCTTGCCCTTTTGGAAGACTGGAGTGATGTTTGCCTTCCTCCAATGCCCAGGCACCTCTCCTGCTCCCCAGGACTTAGTAAAGATGATGGAGAGTGGCCTGGCAATGACTTCTGCCAGCTCCCTCAACACCCACAGATGCATCCTATCAGGTCCCATGGATTTATGGATGTCCAGATGGCTTAACTGCTCCCTAACCCAGTCCTCCTCTACTAAGAAAAACTCCTGCAATATCCTAAGATCATCTGGGGTCTCAGGGGTCTGAGGCTTCTGAGGACAGTTTCCAACTGTAGAGACAGAGACAAAGGTGGCATTCAGTATCTCCATCTTCTTCGGATCATCTGTCACCAAGGCACCCACGTCATTCAGCAGTGGGCCTACATTGCCTCTAGTATTCATTTTTCCTGCAATGTGTTTGAAGAAGCCCTTCCTATTGTCCTTGACCTCCTTTTCAAGGTTTAATTTCAGAAAGGCCTTATCTCAGCAGGCTACTTTTGAAAAATATAATATTGACTATCCCAATTACTGCTAGATTTGAGCCATTGTTTTCAACAAAAACCAACCAATTTGAGATGATACGCTCCATAGCGCATCAGGGTCATCTTCTCTTTCAGGTGTCCTCTTACCTGGGATGTCTGGCACTGTGTTGTAAAGACTGGCACTAGTCCTCAATGCACCTTAAGGAAGCATGTTGTTTCTGTCAGGAAGTAGGCAAGAATAATTCACAGGTAGGCTGCGGGATTTTTGAACAAGGGAATATTATTCATGCTGACAAGAGACAAGCCCAAATTTAACTGGGAAATACAGGCCCTTCTAAGATGGATTCCAGTCAATGTAACAGGCATCTTGAGCTCTTGCATGGAGTAATCCCTCTGTAACCTTGATGTGCAAGCTATATCTCCCAAGCTGCAGAGCAATTCCTGATTTCCACATGTGTATTTTCTAAGAAGAAACTAGTACTTGGAAGACTTATCTCAGAAAATTAACTTTAAATCAGTGAAAACAAATATAAATAAAAGCAATCGATTATGCCTTGTGATGTTCCAAATTATTCCCAATTAACAAGTCAATTAAAAACTAAACCGAGCTAAACACATGTATGGATTTTTACCTGCATGAAACATAGTTTTTCCGGCAGCGTCATTTAGTCAGTTATAACTGAAATGATTAAAGCCTTCCACATGGAGGACTGGAATTACAGTTAAAAGTAAGCTTTTCTGTGCTAAAGAAAATTACATGCATACACACTACCTTAAATGCTTCAGCAATTCCAATCTCGAGTTTAGGAAAATGTCAGTTTGTAATGCCCCATCTCCAGCCTGGAGGAAACACAGATGCAGCACTCCGTCTCATGGTTTCTTAATATCTGTTGTTCTGCACAATTGCACCTGGCTGTTAGCCAGCCACAGAAGGAATATATCAGAGAGAAAAATCGTGCTAGGGAATGTAAACCACCAATTCAGCACATCCCCCACAGAAGTCTCAGGCACACAGGTTCTAGAAAGTTCTAAACACAAAATAAAGCTGCCTCCAGAGCAAAGTATTTTTGTTATTCTGTTTTCTTTTCTGTTAGTTTAGGGGTTTTTTCAGGGCATGGGTGTCTAGCAGAGGAGCAAGGTCAAAGAGTGGACATACAATAAGTCTCCGAGATAGTGCTGGCAAACTGAGATTCTACCCCTCTGTCTGTAACCAAGTTTTGCCTTTTCCTGCAGGATGTGTTTTAAATCTCTATCTCTGTGTCACAGAGAGCGGGCTCCACCATCTTCTTCAGATACACGGATTTGTGCAAGAAGGCCATTCAAGAGGGATGACCACCCAAGCCAGCTGCCTCCATAACTGTTATCCTGCTAACAGGGCTGAGAGTCAAACCTACCTCCCAATCTTCTTTCACCCCTCTTTTCACAGCCTTACCCAGCTGCTTAAAGCTGCCTTTCACTTATCAGGAACAGCAGTAGCAGCCGGCTAGGTCTATGAGTAGCATTGTGGAAAAGGGCTCTGAGGACTGAAATCCAGATACACCCTGACCTACTCTTCTCTGTCACACTGAAAATGCACATGGCAGAACCTGCTTGAGAACTTCTGGCCATGCTCATATCAGTCCTAAATGTAACAAGCTGCAGCAGCTGGGCAGCCACAGGGCAAACCTTGGCCAGTTCGTGTGAGGCAAAGTTGCTCTTTGGTGTTCCACTGCAGCTATATCACAGAATCACAGAATCACATATCCCGAGTTGGAAGAGACCCACAAAAATCATTGAGTCCAACTCTTGTTGAGGCACAGGACAACCCCAAATTCACGCTATGTGTCTAAGTGCATTGTCCAAGTGCTTCTCAAACTCCTTGAGAGTTGGCGCCACAACTGCCTACCTGGAGAGCATGCTCCAATGCTTCACCATTCTCTGGGTAAAGAACCACTTCCTAACAAAGACCAGTGTGTGCTTGCAGCCCAGAAGGCCAACCTGGTCTGCATCAAGAGAAGCGTGGCCAGCAGGTCAAGAGAAGTGATTCTCCCCCTCTACTTTGCTCTCATGAGACTCCACCTGGAACATCGCGTCCAGTTCTGGAGCCCCTATTACAAGAGGGTTATGGAAGTGCTGCAGTGAGTCCAGAGAAGGGCCACGACTGGAGC
>VWZX01001736.1:41178-53712 GCA_013399015.1 Galbula dea | reverse complement strand
GGAAATCATGTTTAACTAACTTGATTTCCTTTTATGATAAAATCACCCATCTGGTTGATCAACGGAGACCAGCTGACGTCATCTTTCTGGACTTGAGCAAGGTTTTTGATACTGTTTCCCACAGCATCCTAATGGATAAATTGTCAGGGATTTAACTAGACGGGAGAATCAGGAGGTGGGTGAATAACTTAGGGGTTGGGCTCAGAGGGTTTTGGTGAATGAAACTATGTCGGGGTGGCAACAAGTGACAAGTGGGGTCCCACAGGGATCNGCACTGGCATCTACAAGGGCCAATAGGATTCTGGGGTGCATCAAGCACTCCGTTGCTAGCTGACTGAGGGAAGTGCCGACCCCACTCTACTCAGCTCTGGTGCAGCCTCACCTGGAGTACTGTGTGCAGTTTTGGGCGCCACAGTACAAGAAGGACATGAGGTTGTTGGATAGTGTCCAGAGGAGGGCCATAAGGATGGTGAAGGGAATGGAGGGGAAGTCTTATGTGGAAAGGCTGAAAGCACTTGATCTGTTCAGCCTGGAGAAGAGGAGACTTAGGGGACACCTCATAGCTGTTTATAACTTTCTCACCAGGGAGGGAGGGGTGGATGCTGGCCTCTTCTCTCTGGTGGCTGGTGACAGGACACGGGGTAACAGCATGAAGCTGTGCCGGGGAAGATTTTGATTAAATATTCGTAGGAGCTTCTTTACCCAGAGGGTATTGGAGCATTGGAACAGGCTCCCCAGGGAGGCTGTCATGGCCCCTACTCTCATGGAATTTAAGAAGCGCTTATATAAGTCACTTAGGAACATGTTGTGACTGTGGAGTTGCCTTGTGCCTAAACATGAGTTGGACTAGATGATCCTAATGGGTCCCTTCCAGCTCTGAAGATTCTGTGAACATATTTTGGAGTAGTGCAGAAACAGGAGTTCAGCTAATGCCTATCAGCTGAAAGCAACAAAGGTAGATTTAGAAGTCATGTTGGCTAGGCTATACAACAATTCCAGTCAGGTGATATGGCAACTGTGAATAGAAGTTAAATAGACATTTCTCATAAGCAATTAACACAGCTGGATAAAACCACATCAAATAAGTATGCAGTCATCTTTACTCTCATGCTTCTCAAAAAGATACTCAAAACCCAAAAATCAAAAAAACTCATGAAATAAAAAGGAAGAAGAAAAAAAGTCACAAAACACAACCAAAACAAACTGAAGCAAACAAAAAACCTCAATTGTAAGACCCAAAGGCTTCTTCAGTCATTTTAGGATACCACTGATAATGCAATTTAACATGAATAGACATTACTAGTAAAAGAATGAGAGGATTTTAAATTTCCCCACTATGGATCTCTCCCCTCTGATATACATATCTCTATAAAGTTCCCATGAGGTACTGCAAAAGACACCTTCAACCTTTGCATTTTTAATTTCAGATCAGCTTACCATCTTTTTTCTCAGAATGAAAACATATGTCACCTAATGGCTCAGGGGAGATACTGGCATATGGAACCTTTCATGCTTTAACTGCCAGTTTGAATCCAGCCAACTCAGTAACAACCAGCTGCTATATCTGAAGACTGTTGGGTGATTTATGTGAGTTGGCCATCTCCGATCAGATCTTACAGCAATGTTGTCCACCAGAACATGACCACTGCAGAACGTTCAAACTCACCCTTCTGTTGGCAGTATCAGCAAGTTAGACAAAGATTAAACCAGTGTTGTGCACAAAGAAGCTTTCACTTTGTAGAAGTCTCTTTCCCAAGACTGGGGATGAAAGACATTGACATGCAGGGCAATCACTGTAAGACAGTATCCTGGAGGAGGGCCTGTGGTACTAGTTACCTCTAGCCAATTATCTCTAGCTATTTTGCGTTTACAGCTTTTCATTTGTATAGATTTAACCCATTAGACAGATCAGTGTTTAATGCCTCCATCAATGCTCCACACAGAATAGTAGTTCTTTGAGTAATGACAACTCTGCTGTTTAAAGTGAGGATTCTGAACTGGGAAAATTCTTTTTAAAAAGGAGAATGCAGAACTAAAGAGTGTCATGATAAGGGAAGTTTAAAACATGCAGTTATTTTGTGAAAGCTGAAGAAAATGCAATGACTGAAAACAGTTAACTTTCATTAAAATCCACAAGTAGAAAATAACTAAATAAAATTAACACATACATTAGAGTAGAGAACAGTGAAGGCCTGAGAAAAAGAAATTTTAAAGGATTTTAGGAAAAAAAATAACCAGGGAGCCTCTTCTTATTTTTTCAATAGAAGGAATTTTTATCAGTATCAAATCCAAGTTTTCTCTTTGCAGTGGTGGAAACAGTATATGACTATATTATTGGTTCTCACGATTTGAAAATATTACTCTGTTTTTCACAGAATCACAGTATGGTTTGGGTCAGAAAGGACCCCAACAATCTAGTTCCAACCCTTCTGCCATGGGCAGGGACGCCTTCCACTAGATTAGGTTGTTCAAAGTCCCATTCAACCTGGCCTTGAACACTTCCAGGGACAGGGCATCCACAACCTCCCTGAGCTACCTCTCCCAGTGCCTCACCATCTTCACAGTGAAAAATTTCTTTCTTATATCTGATCTAAATCTACACTCTTTCATTTTAAAGCCTTGTTCGTTGACTGTATGCCCTCATAAAAAACCCCTCCTCAGCTTTCTTGTAGGCCCTCACTACTGGGAAGGTCACTACAAGGTCTCCCTGCAGTTTTCTCTTCTCCAGGCTAAACAACTCCAACTCTCAGCTTTTCCTTATATGGCAGATGTTCCATCCTTCTGGCCATACACATGGCCCTTCTCTGCATCCACTCCAACATGTACATGTCCTTCTTATGTTGTGGCTCTAGAGCTGGACACAGTACTACAAGTGGGGTCTCAAAAGAGCAGAGAAGAGGTGGAGAATCAACTTCCTTAACCTGTTGGTCATGTTTCTTCTGATGCAACCTAGGATTTGGGTTTATTTCCTACTGGAAAATTTATGAAGGCAGCTATTTTAATGCATAGCATGACACTTATGTACAGCTGTGAAATGAACCAGGCAAATTAATCGATAATACTGTTCTTCATGCACTCTGTGGGAACTGTATCACAAAAGAGGTGAACAGTAGGCATTTACAAATAGAAGAGAAACTGGGAGGTAATTTTAAAAAGAGGGCTACCAGATTCTATTCCACATACTGCAAGGTAACCAAAGAGCTTACATAAAAACATTCATGCCAATGAGTCATTAACTCAATGACGTAACAGCTCATGTATACCTACTTAAATATTTTTTTTGTATTACGATGATTGTTATTTTACAGGTTTTTTCCCATTGTAGATTTGTGAAATAAGTACACATATACCAGAAAGCAGCATATACAGTTTACACATTTGCTTTTTTTTGCTTCTGTTTTAAATTATATTGTTATTTTAGAAAATATATGTATACTTTGCCAAGTGCTCAAAAGAATAGTCACATTCAATATATACTCCCCTTTGTCACTATAGTAACTAGACTGTTAATTTATATCTTAGCTCTTCCTCTTGTGTTCATACTTGACTCATTTCACTTACAAGGCTTCACACTCCCTGTTTCCCAAAGTTATCTTTCTGCACCTGTCCTATGTTTTTAAGCTTCATAAGCAGAGCTGTAGCAACAATGTCAAGAGGGGATACCACCCCTGGTGTAACTGTGTGTGAAAAGATTTCGAATGAGGATATATACACCCCTGTAATCCAGTGACTGTTGTGACACAAGTGATGAGCTTAGCAAGCAGTACTTTAAAAGATCAAGAAATGACTGGTAAGAGCTGTGTACCATGCAGGGGTGTTGCATACCCAATCCCCTGGCTACAAGGAGTGGGAAAGTGAAGTGCTATAGAAGATTGATATGCTAAAGCCACAGTACATTGCCCCTTCTGAAAAATATTCAGCTGAATCACACCACTTATTTCTTGAGGTGTGCAATGATATTGGAAGTTATCTTGACTTCTCAACACCATCCAACTATCTCAGCATTTATACTGAGCTGCAGATCAGAGGCTGACCTGATGAACCTCAGCCTCTGTCATAAATTCAAGTCATATCTTCTTCTAAAGCATTTGATTGCAGATAATTTATATAACTATAATACATTCATGCAATATGTATTACTTTTACTTTTTCACTTTCAGATGTTAACTTGTTTTGTGCTTCTATTAGGCACATAGTTCATATTTGCAAAGGTTTTGCAAATGGAACAGAGACTACAGTTTCTGCCAATTCTATTTTCTTTATCCTGATAACAAGGTTTCTCTGGTTTGCAGAAAATACAGAGGGCAGTTTAAAACTTATGTGTATAGATAAATCTAAGATTTACTACAAGAAAATTAGTAACAATATGTCCGTGATTGATTTAGGGAATTTCATTTTTAGCCCCAAGTTGTGCTCAGCACAAGAATACACGCTTTTCCATAGCTACAGTAATGGTAACGAATCATGAAAAACAGACATCTGTCTCAGTAAGCTAAATAGTCTACATGAGTATTAGAAACAGTGCCCAGCCAAAAACACAATATGTATAATATCCGTAATGCAGTTAAACTGTTAAGAATTTCTAGAAGTTAGAGAAAAAACACTGTTCTGAGATAATCACAGAATATTAGAAGCTGGGAGGGACCTTGAAAGATCATCTAGTCCAACTCCCCTGACACAGCAGGATTCCCTACACCACGTCACACAGAAGCATGTCCAGATGGGTTTTGAATATCTCCATGGAAGGAGACTCCACAACCTCTCTGGGCAGTCTGTAACAGTGCTCTGGCACCCTCACTCTGAAAAAATTTCTACGTGTATTCACATGGAACCTCCTATGCTTCAGCTTACAACAATTGCCCCTTGTCCTGTCACTGGGCTTCACTGAGAAGAGCCTGACCCCATCCCCCTGACCCACACCCTTCACATATTTCAAAGCATAGCTGAGGTCACGCCTTACTCTCCTCCTCTCCAAGCTAAAGAGACACAGCTCCCTCAGCCTTTCCTCAGAAGGAAGATGTTCCAGCCCCTTCATCATCTTGGTGGCTCTGCCCTGGACTCTTTCAAGCAGTTCCCTATCCTTCTTCAACTGAGGGGCCCAGAACTGGACACAAGATTCCAGATGCAGCCTCACCAGGGTACAGTAAAGAGGAAGAAGAACCTCTCTTGACCTACTAACCACACCCCTTCTAATACACCCCACAATCCCCTTGGCCCTCCTGGCCACAAGAGCACACTGCTGGCTCATGGTCATCCTTCCATCCACCAGGACCCCCAAATCCCTTTCTCCTTCACTGCTCTCCAACAGCTCAGCCCCCAAACTATACTCATACATGGGGTTGGTCTTTCCCAAGTGCAAAACTCAACACTTGGTTAGTTGTATTCTGTTCAGAATTACCAGTGTTCTGGCTGAGGAAGAGGTTTGATGTAATTGATTTTGTCATGAAGAACTGTGATATTTCAGCAAGATTAGGTAAAATGGAATCAGCACAAAGGTTGACACTTGGACTGGAGATTTGGGTGTACATCTTTTGTACCTTTGGTTGTACCTGTTTTGTATTTGACTCCCTTCTTCTGTACTAAAAAGTTGAAAATAAAATAGCACAGCAGTTAAGTAAATGGTTGATAAAATGCACATATCCGTTGTTAATTAAACAGTTCACTGAACAGAAAAAGAACAGACTGTCATCCCTTCCTCAGAGACTGGAAGGTGATGTGTTCAGGCTGACTCCTCATTAATGGCCAGGCTCAAGTACAATTTGAGCTTGGGGTATTTTTCTTGTGACAGGAAGCTTCCTACATCATGACAAGATATGCCTATCTCTTTTTCTAAACCTTTAAGAGCAGCATTGTATTTCTATTTCCCTTTAACTAGAAAAAATTAACTATTTAACTTATTTTGGATTTTTCTCATGAAATCCACACACAAGCAGTAAAGAGTGGTGGAAGGGAGCCTGGGAAGATGTCTTCAGTAAGAAGAGTTAGCAGATCAGACAGAGAGATAACCCCAGTGACAGACCTAACTGCCTTGCTAGGAAAGTCCCCATGGGACAGCAAGCTCAGATTGACTGAGCAGTGTGCCCTGACAGCAACAAGGCCAATAAAATCCTAGGCTGCATCAGCCACAGGTAATCCAAGAGTTTGAGGCCTGTCTTTATTCTTCTTGGTGTTTATTAGGCCACACCTGGATTAATTCATCCTGTTTTGCAGCTCAAGAAGGACACTGAAGGACTGGAAAGGGTCCAACAAAGAGCCATCAAGATGATAAAAGGATTGACAGATCTATTATATAAAGAAACATTGAATAAATGAGAGTTGTTCAGCCTCGAGAACTGAAGGGTTAGCGGAGACCTAATGACAATCTTCCAATAGCTAAAGGGCATACGCAGAGTAGGTGAAGGTACTCTGCACAGAGACCCACGGTGACAGGAGACACAACAGTCACAAGTTGCTTCAGGGTAAATTCCACCTGGATATAGAAAAAAAATACTTCACTATGAGGACACAGCACTAGACAACCCATTTAATCAGGGAGGTTAGGCTGGATGACCTCCAGAGGCCCCTTCCTGCCTCAGCCATTTTTTAATTCTGTGACAATTAAATGCTGGAAATGGTGAAATATCCTTTGCTGGATATACTGAAGACTCAGCTTGACAAGGTCCTAGATAACTCGGGGCCTTATTTTGAGCCACAGGTTGGAGGAGGTGATCTGCAGGGGTCCTTTTCAATGTAGATTTTTCTATAATTTCTATCCTTCTGGAAATTAATGGGGTTTTTTTATTTGTTTGCAACTAGATTAGATTAAAAGAAAAATTACTATGAAGAATAACTATTACTTTTAAACAGAATTTTCAGGACAATAAAACACAATTTCAGCACAATGAACAACTGTTTTGAAGATGTTGAAGTGTATTACTCGGGCTTGGTTCAACACAGACCTATGTCTACTCAGCTGCTACCCTGCCTCACTATAGTCCAGGAGGCCTCACATCTCCATTTCCTGCTTATGGGCCAGACACCAAATCAGATAGCAGACTGCTGCCATCACAGAAATTGTGTTCAAAGTCTGGCCAGAAGAGAAATAAGAGTATTGGTTAAGTACAAACTAAACAGAAAAACTTAATGATATCACTAAATTTCAAAACAATTAAGTACCACCAAAAGTGCAACAAATAGCGCCTACCTATTCAGACTTTCAGAACTACAAAGACTACATTCTCTTCCAAAAAGGCACACATTTCTTTTGTGAAAAACTGTTTATACTGCTTGCTACAGAGAGCAATAGCTATTCTGGGAGTGCTGCTGAGTAAAAGGTGAGCATACTCATTACTTCCTGGGAGTTTTAAAAATTTTATACTAGGACAGTACTAGGTGCCTATTGCTATATCTAGAATGCAATATAATTACCTTTAGGCAAAATGAGTCACAAACAGAATTGGTCACATTTAAAAAATAATCACTACAACCTCTACCTTTTTAAAAAGCTTTTATCAGTGCACAACATTTATTTCCTTCACCTCAAGCCTTTTTACATTTGGAAACATCCTCTTTGGCACTAAGTGACCCAATTTCCAGTACTTCCATTACCTGAGATATTAGTGGGGTACTCACTTCTCCCCTTGACTGAGTCAGAAGTGGGTGTTGTACCCTTTTCCACATAGTTACATTTTCTTTCCTATGATGACTGGTAGCACACATGCTATTCCTCTTAGATTGGCAGATTCCAGTCTGAGGAGTACTCATAAGAAATCACAATTCTGTTATAATTTTGCATAAGGAGCTCAAAAATAGTTACAGTGAGCCCAGACAGTGTATTTTCTCTCTGACCTTTGCTATTACATCCAGATATCCACTCTCACTTATTTGTTGCTTCCATAATTTTGCTATTCATCACACTTCCTGGTAAGTTTTCCAGACTGAAGATAAACCCATGTTAAACATTATTTGCTAAGAATACTAACAGCTTGAAATACGCCACTGATGTACACAGCTTGTTCCATCATTCTAAGTGTGCCATAGATCAAGCTATCTACCTGCGATGGTAAGCATATTAAATCACTTGAAATTCCATTTGCATGATCATCTTTCCAAACACTCTTGCTGTGTTGCTGACTCAAGCACTTTGAAAGACTCACTCAAAATTACTGTTTAGAAAAAATGTGAACATTGTCTCACTGAGTATGCAGGAAATGAAATGTGTTAGCACTTATCCATTTCAAATTAGATTCAGCACATAACTGTCTAGCATAAGTGCACCTAGGAATAGTTTACATTTGTCTCTCCAGTAAGCTTTTTAATCAAAAGTAATTTAGTGTTAAGCATATCGAAAAGCCTTTCATTAGCCATTGATGTGACTTGATTTATTCATATGCTATGCAACATATGTTGCTGATGCTGTTGTCTACCACATCTCAACTTTGAATAAGTGTTTCAGTTTTGGGCTGACGTTTTTTCAAAGAGCTCATGTGCAGCTTTGCACAGTGCAAGGCAGGAACTTTCAGATTCTCAAGGTGGTTGCGCTGGTGACTGAATTGCAGAGGTAGGCATAAGACATTAGGCAACAGATTGGAAGGGATTTTCTGTTTTCTTGGGTAATGCTGGGTTTCGTTTTTCCCAAAGTAGTTTCATGGCACGATTTTTGTTTGCATACTGGTTTTATAGCAGTTGCAGTTAACGTCCCTGCAGAACTGAGATGCAGTTTAGAACTTTTCAGGCCTATTTTGAAAGAGGCATCTGTCCTCAGTAAGTTACATCACTGGACAATCCCACCATATGGGAACACAAAGCTCAGTGGCTGTGTCAAGACGTGGCTGTGGAAAGTGGTTCAATGCTTACATCCACCAAGGTGTCAGCAAGCAGCTCACAGAAGACTAGAGTTATTAGAGGTGCATAGGAAGTACAGGGGTACTGTCAATAATTCTGTTTAGGTTGGCACTACACATAGGCATTTCTGATAGCTCCTAGGTAGCTCTCCGTATCAGGTATGTGCCTTTCAAAAAGTCCCACCTAGCTTCTTTCTATTTCAGTTACCCATGTCCAGACTGAGGGAAAATAAAAGCTTTTTCTCATGCTTCCTTTTGTCTTGCTATTTTTAAGTCCTTCAGAACAAATTTCTCGCTTGGTATGGCTAAAATCCTGACCATTATTGAAGTAGGTGAGAATTCTGTTGTAACTGCACTGAAGTCAAATTTTTACATCTGTTTATACAGCAAGAATCAAAACAGGTCGCTTTAGGCTTATATCAGTTAAATAATGTAAGAAAATGAGAATTGTGTTGCTAATCTCATATCAATGTGGAAATAAGTCGTGCCACCAGTCAGAGAGAAGTATGAATAAATGGGTATTTTCTACCAGTGTTTCAACTCAACAAACCTACATCTTGCAGATCTAGTTACACCAAAGCAAGTATTTCAAATATATAAATATATATTTACATATATATGGTTAGTTACCATGTCTGGTAAGAATGGTTAGTGGTGAAAATTTGGAGGCTTTTGTCGGTTTGGGAGGCTAAAAGGAGAGTAAAAGGAGAGACAAGCAGCCCACCAGCATACAAAATAAAGTCCATTTGCATTCACCCTGAGGAATCCAATTCAGATGACTATCCATCACCCAAAATATTTACGTCTTTGTTAAAATATATGCCATCTCGTCTGGCAGGAGATATAGTTCACCCTTATTTCCTCAGTACTGACCTTGTGTCCCCTCAAAAGTTTAAGGAGAGGAAGAGAAATTGATATTTTTTTTTATTCCATTCTTCCCGACACCACCATGAAGGAAGAAAATTTGCTTTTACATACTCTTACTGTGTGCCCATTCCTCAGTCTGTTTCTGCCAGTCTCTCCCCCTTTGACAATATTTGAACTTTGTATTCAATTTCAGCCAAATCAGACAAAAAGGTCTCAAAGGAAGTAGCTTGGAAATAGTCAGAAAATAAAAGGAGAGAGACCACTTAGTGTCCCAAAGATGGAGAGGTTAAAGCATGCATTTTGACATTATTAGTCACCTGAGATATGTCCTGAAAGAGAAATTTGGTGTTTCTCAGCAGTTTCTGAATATTCCAATTCCAGCAAAGATTAGGTTTGAGCTCATACCTATTAGACCCTATAAGGCCCAGACATCCACTGAGAATCAGGTCTTAACAGCACTGTAGTTCCTGAAGGAACTGTTTTTCTCTCTCTCCTACCACTCTACTCCATCTTCCTTCATTGTCTTACAGATGAACTTCATTTTTTATCTATGTGTAATGAACTGTTATAAATCTGTAAAATAGCCTCCCTCTGTATCACCCCGATTCTATTTTGCTTCTGTGGTGAAGTGCAGCCTCTTGTGCACTGAGCCTTTCTGTTCCCTTATGTATTACTGCACCGAGCCCCTGGGACCAACTGCCTCTAGTTATCCATTACTTCATGTAAAGAAGAAAGGCACCAGAGCCCAACAGTAATAAGGGAGCAAGGTATATCTTCTATGCAGGCTGAAAAGGGAGTTATTCTTACCTTTCATCTCTAGGAAAGCTTTTCCTGCCTATCTCTTTTGACAAGAGAGTTCCACTCTTGCTCATCTCTGTGCCTCACAAAGGCCTTCCTAACGCGTAGGGGACTGACTTATGATTTATAATTTATGTTTATGAATCAGGATTCTCTCAAAAGCAACCTTCAACTAAACTACAGCCAAGCAGAGACAGTGATACAAAGACAAGAACAATTAACTTGAAAAGTTTCCTTCACCAAAAAAAGGTTATTGTTTGAATTACGAATTGACACAACTAATTGTATTTGTGCTGTGTGAATAAAACACGTTATTTTATGGTATAGAATTGTGCAGAGGAAGAAAAAGTGTATTTTACCAAAAAATGCTTTTTTGGCATATTACTCTGACAACATTAAAACAACGCATGATGGTTTTAATTTAAATAAATAGTCAGTTTAATTAAATAAGGTTTTTGTCGTATGGAACTTTTCAATATTTTACTCCACCAGGAAAAGCTGCAGACGCACTTGAAAGACCTCCTACTAAAGCGGAGGAAAACAGATTCTGGATACACATTGCCATCTAGTGGAGCCCTTCCGGACAGAGCAAGTTGCAGAAAACTCAAGGCTTGCTTTGCTCGGACCCAATTCCCTTCGGAGATGGTATTGATACCCAATAGAAAAAAATTTTCTAAGATACGTAAGCAGCTGACAGTCTTGAATACAGTTAACACAGCAAGATATCATGCTACAGTTAAGGTCAGCTGAATCTTTGTTAGGCTATCTTAGTTGGGAAGTAAGACAAAAACCTACCACCATAGAAACACTGCTTCAAACCAGAAGTAACCCAAATAAAAACATTTGTCTGTCTCATTTTATTAGAAGCAAGGCAACTGGGTGTTTACCGTGCACAGAGAGGTGTATCCCTCAGGACAGGTTTGAAAAAGAGTGGTCCAGTGGGGGAAAATGTAAAGCTCTCCTGCTTAAGAGCTAGCAATTCACAGACACAGACAATGTACAATTTAGTCAACTTGTAAATTTCCCAAACATAAATTCTTTTTTTCAAAAATTGCAACTTTTATTTCCAAGCTCAAATGAGTCAGGGAGTTGTATATGGAGTGATTAATGAATATCAAATAAAGAAACCCACAAAACAATAAGTTGTATCACATGACACCAAAGAAACAAAAGATACAGTCCTTTTGGATCCTCCCCCTTTGGCTTTTCGTTTTCTTGGTCTTTCCTTATTCTCATAATTCAGAGTCATTTCCAGCTATTGCACTTTGATTTCGGTTTTTTAATTGCTTTTACTTACAGAGCTGATTCATGGATGAAGTATTCATACTCATGACAAAGTATTAAGCAACTTCCAAATAACAGAATCACAGAATGTTAGGAGTAGGAAGGGACCTTGAGAGATCATCTAGTCCAACTTCCCTGACACAGCAGGATTCCCTAGACCAGGTCACACAGAAGCACGTCCAGATGGGTTTTGAATATCTCCATAAGAGACTCCACAACCCCACTGGGCAGTCTGTAACAGTGCTCTGGTACTCTCCTGGGAAAAAATTTTGTCTTGTATTGATACGGAATCTCCTGTGCTTCAGCTTACAACAATTGCCCCTTGTCCTGTCACTGGGCTTCACTGAGAAGAGCCTGACCCCATCCCCCTGACCCACACCCTTCACATATTTCAAAGTATAGCTGAGGTCACCCCTTAGTCTCCTCTTCTCCAAGCTAAAGAGAACCAGCTCCCTCAGCCTTTCCTCAGAAGGAAGATGTTCCAGCCCCTTCATCATCTTGGTGGCTCTGCCCTGGACTCTTTCAAGCAGTTCCCTATCCTTCTTCAACTGAGGGGCCCAGAACTGGACACAAGATTCCAGATGCAGCGTCACCAGAGTAGAGTCAAGGGGGAGAAGAACCTCTCTTGACCTACTAACCACACCCCTTCTAATATACCCCACAATCCCCTTGGCCCTCCTGGCCACAACAGCACACTGCTGGCTCATGGTCATCCTTCCATGTACTGGGACACCCAGATGCCTTTCCCCTTCACTGCTCTCCA
>VWZX01001736.1:13508-26877 GCA_013399015.1 Galbula dea | reverse complement strand
TTAGTACATACATCATCTCACTCTGACATACAATAATACAAGATTATTAGGCAACACATTTTAGCCATTTTGAAAGGGAGGTGGGTGGACACAGGCTATGGATTTGTCTCCAGAACATGAGCAGTCCATCAAGTTTAAGCGCTTGAAAAAAAAAATCAAATCTATCTCTGTATCAGAATTGGCCTGGGTTCCTAAATGATCCCTCTCAAAAAGAAGCGCTAGAGATAAATCTGATGTTGAGGTGATGTTTCTCTTAATTATATACCAGGAAATAAAGGAAATGTGTTTCAAGTGTCCAGTGGTAATCTCAGTTTCAAGTGTGTGCTAAAATTCGCTCAAGTTATTAGCCTCCAGCAAATAAATTATACCATCCACTGGTGTTAAGAAGGGAATAAATATCAACATTGTCACACGTAAAAGAGCCATTTGAACTAAATCCACTGCTAAGCACACACCCAGCTCTCTGTGAACACAGAAAATAGAAATAGCAGCTGAGAACTACAACCTTCTCATAGTATGCTTTACTTGCACAGGTAAAAAGTGGTAGACCAATGGGAAAAAATTTTTTAAAAATTTTTAAAAAGAAAGAAAAAGTTTTAGATTTTTCTGCTGGAAGGAAAGAAAAAAGAAAAGGAACTGTATGTGAGAAAGTTTTTGTTTACCTTTCAACACACCAGTGGAAGGGTCTTAAATAAAAAGGCTTAATTTGGCATGAAGACTCCATGAGATCCGTCCATTTTTCTTCACATTCCTCATCTCTTAATCCTCTGATCTAGGTTACACTACAATTTAAACACTAAAGGTAATTAGCTTACTTGCTAAGAGCCTTATTTCTAACAAGATAAAAGACAAGTCTATTTGACCAATTTGGACTGCAGCGTACATTTTGTTTGCTTTTTTACTGTGTCTCATGTATTTTAAGTAGTCATTTCTTCAGGTGATAGGTTGGTTCCTCTCAGTTCTTTAAAGAAAGATTCAAACCAGTGGCTCTTAGAGCACCCAAGCAGCATCTTCATATTTAATTTACTATTCTTGACATATAGACGGTCATCTGTTTTTCATTTGCAGCACACAAAGTAGGTAGCCCCAAAACAGAAATACATCAAATACAGAGAGCTCTTACTAAATGCATTAGAGGGTCTTTTTATGCCCTGGGGGTATATTAACCAAAGTGTGGGCATTTCACTTCATTACATTTTGTTGTCTAGTAAGGTTTCTGGGGTTTTTCTGTAATACAAACTCTTTTGTAATACAAACGCTACTGTGTAACAAAACTTCATATGCCAAATATAACTGGAGAAATTTTTTTTGCCACATGCCAGTATAATCACTAAACTATTAGTGTAGGGTTTTAAGTACATTTACATTCTTTGTGTTTGGAAACAACAGTTAATCAGTGTACAATATGTACTGGCACTGTAACCAGACTTACAAAGCCTTTAGTCTTGTAAATAATTCTGAGTAATTTTTAAAAGTAAAAAGCAAAGTGCAAAATCTAGGCAAGTTTTGAAACCATAACAACTTCAAGGTGAGGCTGGACAGGGTGCCTGGCAACCTGATTTAGTTAGAGATGTGCCCACTCACTGTAGGGGGGTTGGACTAGATGACCTCTAAGGTTCCTTCCAACCCTGATAATTCTATGATTCTATGAATATCTCCTCCCAAAAAAAAAAAAAAAAAAAAACAAAAAAAGTAATACTAGAAAAAAAAGAAAACACATCAGGAGACAGAGCACACACCAGGTAAAAAATCGGAGATGAAGCCAGCATTTGCAACATGACTTTCAAGGCTGCAAATTATTCCCCTTGCTAAGAGGATGAATCAGTCCCATGACACTATGCCAGGAAGCCTAGTGTACCTCCAGTATATCATGACAGTAAGCTAAAAAATGAAACGCAGCCATAATAGAAAAAGCCTCTTATCTACAAGACAGTACACATTTTACTGCTTTTTAATTACAACAGTTTAAAACCAACTCATTCTTAGCTAGCACTTAGCATGATGTTTATACTCTGGAATTGTAAACACTAATTTATTTTTAGCTGATACGTAATAACCATTTTATTTTTAGCTAAATAATACTTAGATAAACGTGAACAACAAATATATTTGGCTAAATAAACAATACATCTTTGCAGCAAATTGTTAATAACATGTTGCTCTACAAACACACAGGATATACTCTAGACAGGGTTTATGCTGCTGATATAGGCCACGTGTCTCCTGTCAGATATTTTCTTTAGCTGCTGTAAATAAAGGAATTCAGGTGTCAAAATTACAGCTGGTATTTTGTTTCACTAGTAAATACAGAACAAAAAAATTATTCCACATCTGTGTAATGATTTTTCTACCTCCTGAAATGTAGGAATCTCTATTTCCTATCCACAGCACAAACTAACCCAAGCTTTGGTTACTTAAATATTAGCTAAGTTTCTCTTTATAGCTGTAAACTGCACTGCAGTGAAGCAAGTTACTTGCATCTTGAATGTTACTTTGTAATTAATAATGCCAATGTACTACTTAATTCTCCTGAAGACACCCATCTGACAATTACAATTTTTTTCAAATCATCAATATTTCTGTATTTAAGAGCTATAAAGACAAGAAGGGAAAGAAGGGGACTTTTCCCTAACCACAGCTCACATTGAAGAACTACATGGTTTTAGTAGACTGTGCTCTTAGATAGCCAGTACTGTCCACAAAAGCAGCAGATACAGAGGCTTTCTTCCCACCTAAGTACCTGTATTTTTGTTAAGCAGACATAAATGAAAGGTTTAAGCTTCTGCTTTCAAAAGTGGCTGTTAATTTTGAGTGTTTCCTCTTTCAGAGAATGTCAGTGTTCAGCTGCCTTTGCCTCTGTTCTTTCTCTGTAAAACTGGGAGTGACGGTAATTTATATTTGTATTCTAGCAACACTGAAGAATGTCTACAAATAATCAGAACCACACTGAGGGGCTTTGAAGAATGTTTTGGTGAATATCCTCAGAAGTAAGTTGCTATTCCTCAATTGTATACTGCTGAAACCAGGTGTTAAGGATAGGCTTTTTCAGCCAGTTTAAGGAGGCCAAATAGCATAAAAGAGTGAGGTCTGCAGGCAGTCTTGATTAGCTCAGTAGGTATGTTTACCAGCTCTCCCAAGATAGGCTGAGCTCCTCAGAGATTTCATTTCAAATCAAGGAAGAACCAGCCCTCTGGACTCTAGGATACATGCAGATTGAGCTGGTTCAGTGTCCTTTGGGTTTTGACACCACCCTGCCCAGCTCTTTTCATCAGCAGGATCATCCCTATCCATGTTCTCACTCAGAGGCTGTGGAAGCACATCCTTTGTACTGGTATAAGTGCCTCTGCTGCAGGCTCTAATCTCCAGCTGCGATGGCAAGGGCCCTGGTCCTGGCTGTACTGATGACCAAGAGCTGAGCTATGCCCCTGGATCCTGCCCAACACTACCTAGAGGTTTTACTGCAGCTGTTAACACAGCAAGATTATGAGCCCAGCCTATCCACTTCAGCCTCACAGCATATAGCAAAGCATGTGAAAAGTGTTCAGTTCTTCCTGCTTTGCTAGGTCCTGCAGTAGTCAAGAGTAGGCAGGCCATTCCCATCAGTACTGCTGAGGGACCACAGAGCAGTGCTGCACAACCCACATTTGGTTCATGGTTTGCTGCAGTAGAAATCTGACAGCATAACATATAGGTAACAGAAAAGTGACCAAAGAAGCCTGATGACAACAGCAATGGAGAATTACTACTGCCCAAATTCTTAATAGAATCATAGAATCATTTAGATAGGTAAAAACCTTTAAGATCATTGCGTCCAGTCGTAGGTACTAGAATATGTTTCCCAGTTTTCAGGATTCTTTACAAGTTTGAGCTCACCACCTTTTAAATCAAAGCCATTGTGAGGGTGTGCCGGACTGCAAGATTAGTCCTTGAAGTACATAGTCATAGGCAAATATAAAAGTGCTTTGCTTACTTTCAAACACTGATTTGCAAGCTTAGCAGTATAGTATTATTATGATGACCATTATCCTGGCAAAGCCATAAGGTGGGTCCATATAATGAAATACACTGAAACAATAGGGCTATACTAGCCTTTGGATAGTTTCACCTGCGTGTATGTGCTGGGAACTTGTAAAGAGCTATCAGCCAGGGGTCACTTTCCCTCCTGTTGTTATTTATAATGCAGAGCTGAGTTGTTTTTGCTGTTAACATGGTACAATGCAACTTGCATTCCCCGAAGGTCTTTTTGGCAAGAGGTTTAAAATGGAATTGGGAGGTATCCCAACCGAAGGGCCAAATATGTTATATAGAGCCAATTTGACTTCAGAGACATCGTGACATTAGAAAGAATTTCTTCCACTGAGTATTGCAACAGAAATGGTGGCAAAGCACTCCCTTCTAGAGGAGATCTGGAGCAGAGGAGCTGGGAGTGATAGGGTCTCTCAAGCTGAACAGGAGTCAGTGAAATTGTGCTGTTGCAAAAAGCTCAGCAACAATGACAGCATGTTTAAGTGGACTTACAGACCCAAGATATGAAGAAAACTTAACACTTAGCTAAAATACTGTGTCTTGGTTTAGGCTCTGAACTTCAGGAATGACAGCAATAATCTAGACAGTCCAGAGGAAACTACAAAATCTGTATTCTAGAAATTTCAGAAAACATGAAGGAAGAATTATTAAAAAAAAAAAAAAGAGGATTACCTATTCTAGGAAACAGAATGTTGGGGAGAACATAGGAATACTCTCTGTATAGCTGATGCAGTATAGCCATTGACCTGTTCTATGTGCTCACTTCTGGTAATACAAAATCAATGGGCTTAACCCCAAGTATAGGGGATATAAGTTTGAATAACATTAATATTATAAACACTGGATAGTTTGCCAAGGGAAACTCTGGAACTTACATCCTTGGAGAGCTTCGTAAAGCAGAATAACTTCTGGAGATTCCCCCAGTCCTGTTCCCTCTGGTATGTCTTTTTCTCTGCCCACTAAGTAAAGGAAAGTGTCCTCGCAAGCTTTTAGCTAACATAACAACCCAAGTGACTATGACACTCTTCATCTGTCTAACGTTTTCCTTATTTTAAGATCTCTTCCCTCATTTCTGTGTGCACTCCATACACTCACATACGTATTTGCACTGCTCAGCATCCTGTGCTGTTCACCTGCCAAAGTCCCATGAAGTTCTGCTTTAACTTCGGTAAGGACATTGGGTTTGTTTTCAATTGTACAGCAGTCGGCCAAACAGAAGTCCTCGAAAGCAGAATTTCCTAGTTCGTTTGAAGTCCTCTGAAATGCTGTGACATCCTGTAGAGCAAAGAACCCTGATCCTAAGACTGTGTGTAATAGCGTCAAAGCTTCTGTTTGCACAACATTTCTGGGAGATTTGGTTTGATTTAGTAAAATTTTCCGGAAACAATTGCATCTTGGCTGCCACCGACGCGCAGCGATTTTGGCCTTGGATTTCTCTCCCTTTATCTGAAGGCCCTAAACTGACCGACTCCCCCTAAGCGAGAGGCGCGCCCATCGGCGCGGAGCGCTGCACGGCCGGCCCTAGGTCTTTTCCAGCAGCCGACTCCATCCGACCCAGTCTCGGCACTTCCTCGCCGCCACACAACCCCCGAGCTTTCTCCTCCGGCTCCGCCTTTCTCTTCCTTCTCCTCCTTACTCCCCGGCCAAGGAAGCCAGGCCGAGGCGGCGAAGCGGAGAGGGCGATGGCCGGGCGGCCGGCTCCCCCCGTCACACAGCAAGTCGGCAGCGCCCTGGGCCGCGGGGAGCCGCCGGAGCCGGTGGAACTGCGGAAGGCTGCCCGCTGCCTGGTGCTGGACGCGAACGGGAGAAGCATCCCCTTCAAGGCCCTGTACAGGGAGCAGAAAGCGATCGTGGTGTTCGTGCGGGTGAGGAGGGAGCGGCTGCCCGGGAGGGCTGGCTCGGCGGCCAACAGAGCGCAAACAGGCTACTTGAAGGGAGGCCCCGCTCGGCAGTAAAAGGGCCAGGGGGGAGGGGCAGGGAGTTTATACAAGCGGACTGGAGCAAAGAGAAAATTTGAAGCAGATCAGTTCCCCTTCTAATAACCCCATTCTTTGGTAAAAGGATACAGTATTTACTTGAAAGGAAACAATTTTTCAGCTGCGTGCTTAGGGAAACGAGTACTGCGTTCCCTGATTCTCCAGCTGGCAAGCCAGCTCTCACATGTATAAAATATCCAGAAACAAAAATATTAGCAAGGCCCCAAAACCAGCATCCTTCTTCAGGTTTGGATTAAACCAGGATCCTAATCCAAATTAAGACAGGGTCCTAATCCTAATTTGGTAATTGCAAAGAATTTTAGTCTTTCCTGCTTCCCAGTTCCTGATCACCTGCGAAAAGGTTTGTGCCTGAAGCCAGAATCTGGTGCTTCATTGCTATTCAGTATGTTTCTGACACGTCCAACTGGCTATGTTGCAGAATTTTTTATGTTACACCTGTAAGGAGTATGTAGAAGACCTGGCAAAAGTCCCCAAGGCGTTTTTACATGTAAGTACTCTGCCCTAAATATGTACATGGTGTTGCTGTTGTCGAGCAGGCTTGTGTGAGGTTTAAACCTTACGGGAATCAAAAAAAAAGACTCAGAAGAAAGTTATTGCTTTCATTGTTTTCTGCAACAGTCATAACGTATCTGCCTAGGAGACACAGGAGAGGATTTATTGCACTACATGCTCCGTTGCAGCAGCATTATTTCTCCCTGCCTTAATAGGCCGGCGCTGTTTTTTTCTGCTGTATTCTAAACAGACAACATCTGACAGGCATTTTTTGGGTAACAGTAGTGCCCTGGGCAGCTGTTCACTGCTGACCACTACCTACCTACTACCTATTCCATTATGCCAGTATGGCTAACTGATGGTTGTGCATGGAACAAGATCAGAAAATTGATCTGGATTAAAAATAGTCTTTTTTTTCCATCGTTATTTGCGAGCTGCATCAGTTGTTCTAACCTGTCCTCCAGGCAGCTGTGTAACAAGGAGTGACATAGTGATGGAAAGAAATGGAGTAGGCAGGGGTTGCTATAGTCAGATATTTGTCAGGTGGTTGGAGATACCAGAGAAAGACGATGATCCCCTGCTAAATGAGGAAGGTTGGTCTGTCTCTTCTAGGCTGCTGATTGAAATTCTGTCATATTTTATTCACAACAGCAGCATAGGCGATGACAGAGATTCAGCTCCTTGCTGACAACAAGCCTTAGATGGACTAGGAACATGGGAATGGAAAGGGGCAATTTCTCTGGCAGCTCACCTTCTTGGGACAGATTTTTCTAAGCTGCTTGAACAGTGTTACTCTGAATGACATTTTTTTAATTTGGCTGCTCAAAAAAAATCAAAACACTTAGTGTGAGTTCTGTTTTCAAGAGGGCTTCTATTCAGAACAAGCAAAATGATTTTGCATGGAAAATGCAAAAATTACAACCTAATATTAAAACAACCTTATATTAACTATTTTACTGTCATCTAAATGAACTTACGATTTGGCCTCTATTGTTGACTCAAACATAATGTTGCATGTGTAAAGGACAGCTGTACCTGCAGATACCTGTTATATCCACATGTATCTATCTATTATATCTATTAATGAGTGTCCATATATGTAAATCATAGACGTACTTGTATGTGCACCAATATTTGCATGCTGCTTCTTTGGGTGCACATGCAACTGAGTGGAAATTTTGAATTTCCAGAATCACAGCAGGTTGCAATCAATTGAAAAGATGTTACTGCTAATGCTACAGAAAACTTACGGTTTACACATCTGTAACTTAAAAGTTATCTTCAAAAATATTTTTTTACCTAATAAATTAATGTAGCTGCTAACTGTGGGTGACAAAGGTGCAAGCTCCAAACACATAAGTGATGCTCATTTCAAATAATTCTAACTCTGTGCACTGTGATCATTAACTCATGACACCAGATTCTGCTAGTGCTTTGCAGCCATGCAGAAACAGGCAAGTTCCTCATTACAGCTTCAATACCCATGTTCTGTTCTAGGAAGGAAATGTGAGGCTTATAGTTATTGGACAGTCATCTTACCATCACATCAAGGTAAATAAAGTAGTAATTAAATGTGTTGTATCCTTGATTGTGTCTTAATGCTCTACATTGAGGAATTTCACTCTGAGTGAAAAGATGGTTATTTGCAACCACAGAAAAAGAGGACAGTATTAATTTTCATTAAGCAATTCTAATAGTAGTAAACAACTACTGCAAACCAGAAAAAAAAAAAGTTTAAAAGCCCCTGGGGCTTGCTAAGGAAACATCTTGATGTCACTGGAAGCTTTGTTTCAGTGAAAGCTTCAGGGCTAAAATTTTTTTGCCTTATAATTTAACATAACAAATCCACAGGTTTTCAAATCGGGGTGGGTTGGCAAGGTGTCAGAAGATCCTAACTGTTAGTAGATCCTAAATAATTACTGTCTTAACTTTAAAAATATCTTTTTTTAATGTATGTATATTTTGCAGCCCTTTTGCAGTTTAACTGGGTATACACATGAAATGTATGTAGATCCACAAAGGGAAATTTATAAAACGCTTGGCATGAAAAGAGGTGAAGGTAATAGCGTATCAGGTAAGAACAATTTTATGACTTACTTTGGACTTACACAGAACAAAACAAGAACACTCTGATAAAACAGTATGATCACAATGTTAAGTAGGAAGGGAGTTGCCCACAAAACCACCTCTTGTAGGCCATACTTTTCAGAACACTAGTAATCAGAAAATTCTAAACTATTCAGAGCAGGTGTTTAATTTTGTTGTTCTCTTTACATACTTTTGTATTTCTAGATAACAAATAATTTTGCTGTTTTGTGTAGTGCGGAGCCCTCATGTGAAATCAAACATGCTCCTAGGAAGCATTAGGAGTATGTGGAGAGCAATGACTGGCCCAGCTTTTGATTTTCAAGGAGACCCCGCTCAGCAGGGAGGAGCTTTGATTTTAGGCCCAGGTCAGCTTCTTTGTTTTGTGTCGAAGTTACAGTCTTCTCCTTCAGCTGTTTGCTTTCACATTACCATGTTGGCTGCTGTCCATGTGGATCTGAAGGAGGAATTTTTGTGTTGAACTGTGTGATTTTGCTGGCTAAAGGAACCTGTGGAAATGTCGTGTAGTCACACCTCCCACAGAGGTGGCACAAAGCTGATCACAGTCCAACAGAAAATTGATAAGAACACTGATGGAACAACTGCCTTGAAGTTTGGAGAGGTTTTTTTGACATCATGGTGTTCACCTACATTCTGCCTTCACATTAGATTCTAGGCATTTAATGTGGTTTTAGTAGAAGGACATCATGTAGGAAGGAAGGGCTGCAATATGGCAGTCATCTCATCAAATCATTAGAAAACATCTTGGTACAGCAGATTTAATTCTGTTAGAAGCCTCAATGTTCCTTGCTTCTATAAGTTAATTAAAAAAAAAATCTTTGTAATCATTTAAAATACAGTATATTGTGCCATCTACAGAGCTAGTACACAGTTGTACAAGAATTATTAGGAAATAAGAAAGCTTCTTTGATTCACTTATGTCTTTGAATCAATAAATATATTATTCAACTATTTACATGTTATTCTTATTCCATTCCAGGCAATGAAGTTCATTTTTTGCACCTCGACAAAAACAGGCTGGATCATGTTCCCATTAACACAGTTCTGCAACTGGCAGGAGTTAAAACAGTAAATTTCACAAACAAACCCCAGATTCTTGACATATGATACTGACACAATGTATATTTTTGCATGTGTGTGCTCTACAACAACAGTTCTCCCGTGACTTGCCACCAGCATCACTACTATTGTTTCTTTATGGGAGATATGAGACCCTATCTAGAAAATCAGAGCACAGAGTAAACTACCTGGCACTGAAGATGCACATGAAAGCACTATTTACATTGCATATAACAAAAGCCAAAACACAACTGAGGCTTACTGCAAAAAAAATCCTGTAGATTATTATTTCACAGAATGACAGAATGACAGAATGTTAGGAGTTGGAAGGGACCTCGAAAGATCATCTAACATCTCATCAAACAGTCTAATATATTTTTTAAATCTTTGTTCAAGATGCGCTAAACTAAAAAAGGAAAAAGTTGGTATTCTTGCCTTCAGCAGATCAATTAATATTTCTCAGTGATGTTTTAAAGCTTCCAGTACAGTGTGACAGTCTTATATATTAAAATATACCATGAAGAATCAGAGTTTCAAACACTGGGACTTAAACTTATACCTACTTTTGCATACGGCACTGGCAGAGATTATGAAATACATTTTACAGTTTTAAATAAATATTCTAAATAAATTATCTCTTGTCTGGAATTCTTCTGTGTCAGACAAAAAAGATGGGTCTGTAAGACCCTAAAACATATTGCACAGAATGACAGAATGTTAGGAGTTGGAAGGGACCTCAAAAGATCATCTAGTCCAACCCCCCTCCCACAGCAGGATTCCCTAGATCAGGTCGCACAGAAGCATGTCCAGACAGGTTTTGAATATCTCCAGAGATTCTGATCAGATTGTCCGTTCTGGAGTACTAATTACTGGTTTTCCTGAAGATTTGCAGGGGAACATTCTCCCTCTTATGTATGTATGTATGTACTTTCTCTCAGTGCAGGACATCTCTGAAAAAATGTCCTTGGTTATTTCTCTTGTAGGCAACTGAGCCTTAGCTCAGGACAACAGCATTTGGTTTGCAAGTCTGTCAGATTTCATATTATCCATTTTCTGAAAATGTTTATGTTCAGAATCTATTGCTTCATTAAAGTAGCTGCTCCCTCTTTAATCCATGAGCCACTTCTCTGTAGCAATTCTAAAATAAGATTGTCCTGAGATTTATGGATGAGCATATCATCCTCTGCAGTTTCTGATCTTGGCCTTCACCGTAAAATCCTACTATTCATACATATCTCACCTTCAGATTCTCTCCCCTTTAACATTAATGCAACTGTAGAATGGTATTCTGAGGAGATTTGTCCCTGCATCAGTTAAGGTCACTGCCATGCCTAGACCAGTTTTGGAGAGCTCTACATCAGTAACAGCATGTGAAATTAAATGCAGTGTTCCTTGACAAAAAATAAAAGGCTTGCTGAAGAAACATACTGAGTGATGTAATTCCACTAAAGGTACTACGCCTTAGCACCTTATTAATTACATACAGATTTTGACATGGTGTGTTTAGAATAAGGGTATTATAGGTGTAAAAATACTGTGTTCAGTTCCCTGCTTAAACTAAACAGCACTTGGCATGGGGCTAGAAGTAGTCATGTGCAGACTCTGAACCCACATGATTTCAGTGCTGGCTAGAGGCTTCCTCAGAACTTGGCATATCGGACTGGGACTAGCAGCTGAGGCTTGGGGGAGTAAAGTCCACTTTTCCTGAACCACTGCCCTTACATTCATAACAGAGGTAGTGCCCTATCTCACCAATATTTTTGAGTACACTGGGAACTCTGGAATGCAGCTGCCTCTGTATTACTTAAAGCAAGCAGTGTTACCACAGCAGAAAGCAAGCTAGAAAACTGGTCTTAAGTTTGTAAAACATTCAATTTCTTTGTAGTGCTTCCACTATGCTCCATTCACCTGACATTCACTGCCAAGGACGCTGACTCTAGTTACAGTTTTGTTTGGCAGTCATTTCACTTTCATGTTCTTATGTTTTTGGTTTTAAAGGAAGTGTTTGGCTGGCTGTTTTTCTATTGTTTTGCTTTCAGTATAATTAAAATAATATATAATGAGAATAGTTCTATTGCTGCTAGTACTTTAAATAAAACTAACTATATCTAAAAGAAATCTGGACTGTTAAAAGGGGTTGGAAATAATTAAGTTGTAGTTTGAGAGCTCTGTAGGTTGAAGTCATCCACTCTCACCATTTTGGTACCAAGAGGAACCATAGCACAGTCTCCATGTTATCCCAGCAACATCACTTCTGAAAAATTCGCTAAGTACAGACAAACAAAAAGAGGGGAAGAAGACAGACAGGATTATTCAGCAGAAGAGCAATCCCAATTAGGGGCCTTCAGCTGTGTATTCTGCATCTGGCTCACCGAGCTCCCTAGCGCCCTGCTTGACAGTGACTCCCACATACATACTGTATTGGAACAATGACGGCCAAATGATTTTCCAAGTGTTAGCAGGATTTTAGGTCTCTAGCGTTACTCAGAAAAAGTATTTTTAAAAAGTTTCGCAGTGAAGAGCGGAGACCAGTAGGAGATAACTTCTGACCTCATGCTGAGCGGATGGTGAAATACTTCAGCAAGGGCTTTTATCAGTCTGTTAGACAGAGGTGGGCAGGGAGTAGTTTTCCCTTGTTTCACCCACCAGTTTATTTCACCACCCACTTAACAGTGTGTTAAAGAGCAGCAGACTCAAACCCAGCTGTTTTAACATCTCAGATAAATCCACTCAGTGTTCAGACCAGAAGGCTGTACATACTGGACTTTACACAATGTCACGTCCCCCGGGGACCCTCTTTTGGTACTTGTTGAGAGGCACCTGGAAGAACTGAGACGCCTCAAGCCACGCAACACAAAACGCTAATTCCCATCGGTGGCGGCTTTATGCCAGTCCACGCGTTGCCAGCCCGTCCGTGGGAGCCGACTCACGCCACGGTCGGGGCTCTCGCGTTTCGGTCACGCTGCCGCCGTCACCACCACCATCAGCCCTCCCTCTCTCTGGGGAAAGTCCGGCGCCACGTTGGCAGCCCTCACGGCGGCGGGCGGGGTGACGAGGGCCCCGCCGGGCGCCAGCAGCCCCGAAGCGAGGGAGATGGGCGGACCGCGCCCGCTCACTCTCCGCGGGCCCACCTGTTACAGCGGCCACTATCACATCACAGTCCCCACCGCTCCGTGCTGGTGACGCCACACCGGGCTGACCCAATCAGAGGTGCTGGGAGCTGCCGCCGGCTCGGGGCGGGTGGGCCGTAGGTGCACGGGGCGGTGGGAGGGGGCGGTGTCCGGGGGAGACGCGTCAGCCGNCGGCCCGAGCTGCCGGCGGCGGGGCGGGGCAGGGCGGGGTCGTTTGGGCGGAGGGGTGTCCCGTTTACCCGGCGGTGGGCGCCTCGTCGGCTTCTGGGTGGGGGGCATCGCCGCGGGGACTTCCCGTCAGCGCTGGGTAGCCGACGTCCCTGGCGGGACCCCCTGGGCGGTTTGCCGGTGGNGCCGCCTCCGCCATGAAGCGGAAGAACTTGGCCGAGGTCTGGTGCCGCGCAGCCCCGGCGCCGCCGGATCTGAAGAGAACTCGTGGCGCGGCGTCGCGGGTGGCGGGGGCTGAGGCGGAACGCCAGCAGCCGCCCCTGGCCGGAACGGAGATCTGCCTGAGGATCGCCGGTGAGGGGGGCGTGCCGAATGGGAGGGGGCGGGCAG
>VWZX01001736.1:1562-13466 GCA_013399015.1 Galbula dea | reverse complement strand
CGGCCCGAGCTGCCGGCGGCGGGGCGGGGCAGGGCGGGGTCGTTTGGGCGGAGGGGTGTCCCGTTTACCCGGCGGTGGGCGCCTCGTCGGCTTCTGGGTGGGGGGCATCGCCGCGGGGACTTCCCGTCAGCGCTGGGTAGCCGACGTCCCTGGCGGGACCCCCTGGGCGGTTTGCCGGTGGCGGCCGCCTCTGTCATCTGTGCGATGGGTCGGATCTTAAGTCTTTCTGGGATTTCTCACAGCGAAGTGTTCTCAAAGTATCGCTAGTCCAGCCGTTATTCCAGAAGAAATACTGTGTTTTTTTGGTAACTGCTTCTACCAAGCAATTGCCTTGTGCTCTCTCTAAGAGAGTGAAGGGAAGATATATTTGAACCAGTAAAACGTTTTTGTGTGTGTGAAGTAATATATTTCTGTTTGTATTGGGGTATCTTTGTCCTAACGTGGTGCTTGCTGGCTGATCGGTAAAATAATAGGCGAGCATCGCACCTCACCTTGACACGTGAGTGCCCAAGGCTTCTGCAGGAAGGTTTGTTCAGTGTCCTCTGTCCTTTTTGTGGCCCTGTGACTTGAGCTGTGCTTTATTTTGGCACAGGAACCTACCCCTGGAAAAGCATATGGGATCACAGCCGAAATAATTCTGGATTTAAGTTTGAGTTCTCCAGTTAAAAGACAACACTTGAGCTTAGTTTACCTAAAGGATGAAAAAACCGACTTTATCTGTCCTGGTGAGAAACTGAGAATTGATAATATTTATAACTTCTCTTGAAAAAAATCAAGGAAAAAACCCTCACCTACCACTGCTGTGGAAGGACATGGGAAATTATCTGGAGACAGAGCAAGCAAAAACAGAAAAAACAAAAGTGGACAAAAGGCACTAGTCTTACCTCTGTCAAGAAATAGGGTTCTTTAAATTATTTAACTGATGTGTCGCCTAGATAACAGTATGTTCAGAAAACTGTAAGATTGTGTTTTGAAAATCTGGTATAGCAATGTAGGAAGAATGTAAACTGCCAAAGCATACCAGATTCCTTTTAAGACTCTAATGCTGTCAGGGAATAAACACCTAAATATTCCAGCCTACAGTAACTCCAGATGGGTATTTTTCTGGAACTGCAACCATATTGTAAGAAAAGATGATGGTAAAGTTTTAAAGATAGTTGTAGAAACCCTTCATTTGGCAAGCGATAACTTTTTGAATCAAAGTAATTACACTGCCTAGAAAACTGCAGCCCAGTCCAGCACAGATCTCAAGCAAACAGGTCTGTCTAACCATTCTCACACAGCAGTTGCTTGGATCTGATAATGCATGCCTGGCATTAACAGGCCCCTCAAATTACTGTGTTTTCTCCTCCAAAGAAATGTTCACCCACTTAAATAACACAGTAGAGCACCTTGGCTTTGACTTGGGTTCTCTCAGTGAGATTTCACTATATGCAGCAGCACACAGTATAACAAACATGATAAAAATGCAGTAATTTCTCTATTCAATAATTTAATTTTGTCTTGGTCTTCTTACTGCACACAGTGGCTGCTGTTTACAGGCTTCTAGTAGTGGAACAATTATAGTTAGTTTTTATTATGCTGCTATGTCATATGTATTTTTTAAAAGAAACCTTAAAAAAATAAGCCCACAGGCTTATGTTTTTCATTCAGCTCTTTTAGAAGTTAATTCAAGTTTTGAACTAAAAATTCTATCTTCTCATAATGCAGTTCTGAGAAATGAATTAATAGTTGTGGACTGGAGATAGATTAAAGCATAAGGCCTTATTCCTGCGAATGGACATAATGGTAAATATTTTAGCCTCTGTAAAGGCTGAGAGATCTGCGCTAGCTAATCTGCCTGCAGAACAGTGCCAAACTCATTAAGAACGTTGCAGACTACCCTCATTTTCATCTTGCTAAAAGACAGTGGTAGCAAAGAACCCCAAAAAGCTGTAAAGATTTATGGATCTTTTCTTGTGTGATGTTACATTCATAAACAGCAGAATTTGTAATCCATTTTATTTGCATGGATTTTATACTCAAAATATTTAAGACTAATTGTTACATTTCTTTATTTGTTAATGAATTGTATGCCTGTGCCATGTGTCAGAATTTTTAATAATTTTAAAATTTTTAATAAAAGTAGTTTTGCTGAAGACTAGATCAGGAAAGCTGTTCATGTGAAAAGTGGTCTGTTAAGCAGCGTGGTAAGCCTTACCATTTTCTCTTTGTCAACTAGTGCGTGAGGCTTACCGATATGAATTCAATTTGCTGGAACAGAACAGTTCAGTAGAACTGAAATCAACAGAACAGTTGATTTCCTTTCTTTGGCTGCTTTTCTTTCTCACTGTTCTGATTTTACAAACAACATTTTAAAGATGATGTGAAATTATAATGCATAAACCTCAGGCAAAAGGTGTATGTTTCTCTCACCTCTTTCCAGTAGTTAATTCTAAAATGAAGTAACTACAATAACTATGCATGTAATTAAATTTTAAATGGTATTACACCTTGTGGAATTTCTTGAATTTTTTTTGTCTTCGTGCTAAATGTACATCCAGTGTGTTTACACTGAGGATCTAGCATCTTAAAAGATTCTCTAAGATGTACTGTGTATGCCTTTCCCTCTCCCTTTTCTGAGAATTGTTTGTCTTGCATTATCATTTGGAGTTTTTATGAAATAGTATTCAATTAAATATGTTAATTGTTAGATAGATGAGTTAGTTTTTTGGGTTTACATTATTTTTTTTCTAAACTATTTAGTTGTTTTTCCAGTACTGCTGGCTTGTTGTTGCAAACTTTCTGTATTATGTAAAAAACATTTTGACATGCTAAGAACACTTCTGCTGAGTATCATTAAGCTTTCCAACAACCTTCAATTAGTTTTTATTATATAACTATGTAAGTACAAAAGTTGTATTTTTTATCAATATGACCATACTTACTTGCGAGTCTTTCTCAAAGTTAAGATTTTAAATAAGAGTTAGAAGCTTTTAGTACCTAATCCAGCACTGAAAGTACATAAACATATGTGAAGTAGTTGTGCGTAGCAAAGAAGAGCAACAGAGTGCAAGGACACTGTTTGAGTAAAGTAACAGTGGTGTTGGTCAGTTGTGATGTGGCCCTGAACAGAACTTTTAAAATTGTTTGGTGCTAGATGAAAGGTTCATTTAGCTTTTTAGTGTGCTTTCAGTTTCTTTTTCAGGGGCTAGGCGGCTGTTCTAATTGCCAACTCTGTCATCACTTAAATTTGAAATACAGTGGAGTGACTGCATCTTGTCAAGGATAGACTAACTTAAAAGAAAATCTTGTACAATTTTGCTTTTTGTCTTGACATTGCAAAATAATTTGTCCTTTATGTTTTCTCATGTGTCTTCCTGATATTTTGGAGTCTTTTAGATCAAACACAGCAAAACATAATGTACCATCTCTGAATTTAGAAATACACTCCTCTTACAATGGTAAATAATTCTGGTTACATTCCTGGTAATTCAAAACAGACTAATGTTGGCTTTTGTTGTACTGTCGGTCTCCTCTGAATTTCTCATCTAAAGCATCTGTTTAACAATAGAACTGTAGAATTTGTCTTTTTATGAAGTAATCTTTGCTGATCATATGCAGACTTGTCCTGTAGCGAGTGCCTGTTTGGTATTTAGCTGTCTCTTGAATTACTGAAATGTCTTTTTCCAAGGCCTGTGCAGCAACTCCCAAGAAGCGTCAGACTTACTGAGAGTAAAGGGAAGAAGATTATTTTGTCATCTCTGTATTCATATTAACATGAGTTGAAAGTGGTAGCGCTCAGTTTTCCACACATCTATTTCCACAGAACACTGTAGATCTGCAAAACAAGCAAAATGCTTTTCCTTCCATATGCACTGTTATAACTTGTATAGACATGTTTGTGCTATCTTTAATCTCACTGGTTCACGTACCAGCAGTGGTAACGTAGTGCTCGTTTAGGTGTGTGCAGGCTCATTTTGTTGAGCATGGATTCTTAGTCAAATTAATTGCCTACAGTGACATCCGTGTTGAGTGTAGTTGAAGGATATCTAACATACTGCAGCCATATCTCCTAATTACAGTGCAGATGCAGCCTGTAAGGCAGTAAGGCCTACTTTCTTCTTCTTCTAAGAGATGATTAGAAAGGTCTCCTCTAGTTTCATAGTTTTAGGGTGACCTTTATCAGCAATTTGCAGGAATCTAGAAGTACTTTATGTAAAGATACACTTCATGTAAATGAAAAAATAAAAAGCAAAAATTAGCAGAGGAAGCATAAAAATAATAAAATGGATGCCTTGCTGCTGCAGTCCAAACCTTTGTGGAGTCCTAGTGAAATTCATCAGTGTTCCTGTGTATTTTATGTATAAACTCTCATACTACAATTAGATTCTTAATGAAGGAATTCTCATTTCTCAGGATACTGTTACTGCTATTTAAAAATCAACACACTAATCCTTGGCAACACAGAACTGGGAATGTGTTTGCAAAAAAACACAGGTAAAAACAGAAATGATGAGTAATACAGCATTTGTCTGATATCAGACTGGTAAGCCAGCAGAAAGGTAAATATATCTGTGAGAAAGGACTTCTCTGAGTAGCTCATTTCTAAAATCTCTGTATAAGAAATGTTAAAAACGTGGAGCCTTGTGTTTACATAAGAGGGCACAATTGTTAGCAGTGCACAGGAATAGACAGCTTGTCAGGATATTGGCATTTGACACACTGTGCTCTTACTCTGAGATAGCTCTGTAAATTCATTAAACTCAAGTTTCTTTCAGGTGTTCTAAGAATAGCAACAATTAACACAATCCAGAGATGCCGGTGCAGAACTAAGTGCCAACCACAGTTCAGAAGTCCATGTACAGGCTGTTCACTCAAGATAGGAATTCTTATTTTTATTGGACATTTTTGCAAAAGCTGCAGAGGATTTTCAGTAAAAGTAGGAGCACTGAGGAAGCAATAGGTTCTGTTACTCCAAATCTGATTTAGGAGCAAAATGCTAAATTATTTTAGGTCAGTGGCCTGTGCAAATACGTTTCTTTTCATTGTGACCGCCCTTTTGTATTTGAGAATTTTGGATTACTCTTTATGTAGTGCTTTTATATTTTCGAAAGTGATGTGAAGTTTATGTGAAGAAGCTGGTGTGCAAGAAGGTGATGTGTCAGTCTGAGTACTACAACCATTCTGCCCAGACTTTAATAAGGATGTTGCTTGTGTACATGGAAAGCTCCCTGTATGTCAGTAATTAGACTGGATCTAAAGGACAGATGCCAGTGAGGGAAGAATTCTGACTGTGTTCTGTGACTGTTAACCCCCAGTGGGCTGTTTTAGGAAGCTAACTGAGTAGAAAACTTTCCCTTGCAAGGAACCTAGTGACCATTAAATCAGTTTAGAAGTGGTGTGAAATTATAGCTTAGGGCTGTAGTGTGACGTGCTTAATCTAGCAATGCCAGTTTAAACACAATCCATAGGTATCATACCCTTTCAGTTCTCCTTTCTCTTTCTTCATTTGCCCTCAGTCCTCCTCCGTGTTAGCTCTCATTCTCAGGGCTTTTTTTTTTTTTTTCCTTTTAAATACTGTGCAAGGGTGCATGTTACATTTTTTGATTAACCCAAATCCACCTTGACACAGCACAGTGGCATGGACAGGTACAGAGGAGCTATGGGAATCTGGGGCTTCCTCCACCCCCAAAGTGTTGCCATGAACACTTTCCCAGGACTTGTTTTTCTGTAAAGCAGTTTTCCCCATAGCAAATTTTGTATGAAGTTTGGTTATTGATGCACTTGTCTCTACATGTATTTTTTTTTCGGAGGCAGTTTAGTCACTTCTTAAGAATACACAGCATTACTCTTCAATTTTATCCTTGTTTTCAGGAGATGCTTTGGTAAATGCTGGGAAATACAGAAGTTCCTGAGCAGGTAATACACTTCACAGCTTGTACTGCAGCTGCTGTGCCTACAAGATGAGACTATTAGAAATTAAATAATCAAGCCTTGTTTTTGCTGAAAGAAGAAAGGAGTAGGTGCCTGAGGAGTTACTGCTCAGGAATTACTGTATATCCCGCTGACCTGTAAATTGTTTTAAGCCAAACCATTCACATCAGGCTACTGTTCTACTGAAATATGCATGTAGCAAATGTGCACTTTTTGCTGGTGGTGTCTGCCTCTACCCTCCGAGATATTGCTGTACGTAGGTGAGCACTGAACATGCGAGTGTTGAAATACAGACAGAGGAACTCTTTTCATGACTTGCTTTAGCGTGTATTTTTAAGATACAAGTGATGACTTCTAAGTGCTATTCATAAAGTGATTTTTTTCCCTACTCTCTAGAAAATGAGATACAGGGGTCTTTTATCAGAAATCCTTTGATATTACGTTTATATGCAGATGATCTGTTTTGATATTTAAGTAATATATTTGTTCCAGGCAGCTAGTAAGCAAAAAATAAAATATTTTATTTTAGGTTTGAATTTTAATCCATATATTTTATTGTGGTATCTTTTCAGCAGGAGGAAGAGAACTATTGCTGTCATGCTGCAAGGCCTCAATTTTTATTGACCAATTATCGCAAACACAGCAATTTACAGCAGCAGAATAGCTGGTGTTTAAAGTTCACTGGGGCTACAGCTACCCCAGCCATAAAAACGGTTTATATCTATGTAAATACTGCTGGTAGTTTTTATCCCCTCAGCTTAATAGAAGGGAACCAGGGCAAGACCAAGTTGCCTCCTGACTGCATGCACACAGGCTTTGAAAGAGCAGCCAGGATGGGGATGTGGATGGAGATGTCCAGGTGGTGGCTCTGTAGCCAACAACAGCGGGCTGCCACCTCCTTCCTCATATCCCTCTGGTGTCTGTCACCTGCAGGCTTTAACTGCATGCTACAACTGTCAAAATCACTGTTTCATGGGAAGTGGGGAAATGCCTGTGTTTTGGCACAGACATGCTTCACCATTTGGTTTGAGGTGGGTCCTTTGAGGTGCTGTGGGATTTGTGGCTTGTTTATGTTGTTTATGTATTGGTATTCAGAGCGCAACAGGTGGGGTCTTTTGCCAAAAGGAGGTGAGTCTCTGCTGTGTGCATGGGTGCAAGTTGGTTTCCCGCTGTCCTGCAGAGTTGTCAAAAAAGTAGCTTTTTGGAGAGCACTTTGGGAAAAAACACTACAGACCTGTAGATTATGCCGACAATGCTAGGCAAAACCCCTCCATCTTTGTGTGCCTTGTTACATAACACTATAGAAATAATAATACCTAGTTTGCTAAAACTTAAAAAAATATTTGGCTCGTTTAAAGTTGTTCTGTTGACAGTTAAGACTTTCAGCAGAAAAGTCTTAATGTTTATAAAAGCTTTAAATTTTCTTGCATTTCAGATCGTCTTTATTTTGCAATTCTCTGCCAAAAACCAAAGAATGGAGCTGCAGATACCCATTATTTCTGCATAGATGATGAACTTGTATATGAGAAGTAAGTACAGACTTACTTTTTCCTGTATTTTACAGAAAAAAATTAGGAAGAACAGCAATGAGGAACCCATCTAATTGACATTCTGTTTTTAAATGGAGCTGAGGGATACATACCATTCCCATTATAGAACTAATAGCACGAGTTTGGTCCTCTCAGATTTATCTGCCATGGTGATTTATGTGACTTAGAATGGTTTCTTGGCTTCCCATCAGGATTTCTTAAAAACCTTTTCAAAGCAGAAGCTTTCATTATACCCATTCTTGTTAGAAAACACGGGAACGTGATGTGACAATACATATTCAGAAGTGCACATTGAGCACTGTGACTTGAAGGGGATGTCTCTGGTTGCTCAAGTATTAAGTGGAATGTCTAAACTTCCTAGATTAAGAGAAAAAAATGGCAAAACCAATTCAAGCCTTTATGAACTGACAATGGATATATTATTTCCCCTTTGGAGAACAGTGTATGCCTTTGTTTGTGATCTGGAATGTTGCTAATCCTTTAAATATTTTTGACCAAGGGCATGCCTGCTGTTTTTGAGAGTACTAATCAGTGTTTATTCTCTGTGTTCACTTTTCTCTAGCAATATTAATTGCTTTCTTTTAAAGTAAAGCTTTTGGCTGCTCTTTAAAATAGGGTTTCTAAATTGGTGTCACAGAGTGGTAGAGTAGTGAGAATTTTTCAAACCTAGCATATTCCAGTTTGGTGGTGGTGGGTGGAAAACAAAGAAAAAAATTTTTCCCCTTTCTCCTACCAGCTTCTATGCAGACTTTGGACCACTCAATCTGGCAATGGTCTTCAGGTACTGCTGCAAAGTAAATAAGAAATTAAAGGTAACTGGGTTTTTTAATCTAGTAGTTCTGACTTTTTAAAGAACAAAACCAAATAGACCAAAGTGTTTTCTTATTCATGTGCTCTCCTGGGTTCCTAATCCAGCTAAGTTTTGAATATGAGTGCTAAGGTTTACCAAGGTGAATTTAGGGAGGAGGAGGAGGATCAGGAGGGAAGCTCCTCTTTTAAGATCCAGAAGATTCACTACTATGGTAGTAACTAATGTTAAGCTCCTGAGAAAGATCAGTAGCGAAATGGATGCAGACCTCCTTTAAATAAAAAGCTGCCATCCTGAAATTCAGTCTTTTAGACAGTCACATGTCAGTACTGATTGAGCTTGAGGGTGCAATGCAACACATTTTTAGGTGATGTTTTTTAGGGATGTTTTTTGTTTGACTTGGCTTCTCTTCAGGTCCTGACGTCTCTTTGGTAAGGAGCAATATTTCATCTTTGATAGTGTTTGTGGCATTGTCCTGAAGGAGACTTCCATGCCTCTACTGCAGATAATCTTCTCAGAGAAGTGCTCAGTAATTTTAGGGACTGAGCTCTTTACAGAGCATTGTCTCTTTGAGAGGGTTCCTATATTAGTTAACATTAATGACTTCAAGATAGTTGACCTCTAACAGATGTTGGAGTATAAAACCTGTTAGGCAGATAAAAAAGCCTGTTAATGGTAATACAAATCACAGTTTGCCTCTTCAAAACTGCTTAGATCTGCCACTGAACTGTGAAAAGTGGGAAGTATGCAGAACATTAGAGTTTCACAGATTTTTTTTCTTGTTAGTATTTGAGGTCTGTCACCAGTATTAGTTAGCTCAATTCAGACTGCCTTTGTTCCTGCAGCAGCATGAACAGGTTTGCCAGAGACAAGAGTCTGTGATTTTTGTTTACAGGATGCTCTGAAGCAACACACATTTAAACTGTAATCCTTTTAAATGTCTTTGGTTTGATACTGGAGAGGCATGTTAGGATTGCGGAAAACATACTGCTGCTAGTGATCTGGGGTTTGTCTGGAGTGCATTGAATAGTATCTGAGCAAGTAACATTGCTATTTAAATAATGGCATTTAATGATAGCTTAACAGTTGATATATATATAGTTTATATATAAGATATAAATATACATAGATGTATATGTATATAGTTTCAAGTGCATCAAAATTTGTTTCAGGGGACAGTTAGTGGATAGTTTTTGCTGCCACTACAGATGTAAGTGTCCTTTCTATTAGCAGTGCCATTCCATCCACTTCCTAAGGTAACTGGAGAAACTACACCAAGCTGAGATGAAATTTTAAGAAGTTATTTATGATAAAGTTTAGAAATACTTTCAAAATATTTTAGTCTAAGCATGTATTTCCCAGCGGTTCTATTCCTTAGAAACAACTACTAGTTGATTTACCCGAAGTCAGATTTTCTTCAGGAATAAAAACATCTAAATTCTGTTTAAAGACTGTTGAGACTTCAACATGCGTGTGATGTTTTTGAGGGTACTATTTTGTATTTTCTTTTTGTAAACATCATATCTGTTACATAGAGCTTGAAGTCAGAACTACTAAATGCATTTTAAGGAAAAAAAGAAAGACTCCTGTAATTTGTACGAAAAATTATTTAGGCTGGACACTGGGAAAAATGCTGTAATAATTTACGTGGGGATGCAGTAGAGTCTTCCAAAGCTTTTAAGGGACTAGTTACAGTATACAGGTTGTCTGAATATAAGTGGGTAAAAGTAGATGAACAGACCCTTGCATTCTTCTAATTTTACAAAAGAAGACATGAAAAGTCTTAAATGCCAAATCATAATCTTGTTCATTTCTCATTACAGTCATTTTCATTGATAAGGAAGAAAATAATTCATTATACTGGCATTGATCGGAAAAAACAAGCAAATGCTGCATTCCTTATAGGTTCCTACACAGTAAGTATTTAAATTTCTACATTATATCAGCTTGTTAAATGTTTGCTTGCTAAATTTTTCATACACAAGCATGATAAAACCAATTCTTTTCTCTTGAATAGTCTTTCTGCAAATGTATTTTCTAGTAAGGTAACACATATTAAGTTTTTAAAGTGTAGCAGATATGTGAATGGAGTTTTATGGTTTGGGCTTTTTTCCCCTCTACTTCAGTCTATGCTCCTAAGAAATGGGAGCACCACTGAAAAAAAATCTTCATGAGTATTTTCAAGTAGAAAAAATGACTGCTTCATGTTTTTCCTTTCCCCCACCTACACATACTCTCTTTTTTCCTTTTAAAAATAGAGAAATATTGTTTTATACAAAATATATAATATACTTTCCCACAGCATGCACTTTTAAATACACATTTTCTTCCCCACCTGCTTCTTTCCTAATGTAACTTGATCTCTTCAGTTAACTGTAGGAGAAGCAATGAGATCATGTGGTAGGCTTATTGCTGGTATGAAGCCTGGGAATATAGAAGGTGGCTGAAGTGCACTGAGCCAGGTCCCTGGCTGCAGAGGGAAAATTGACTGGCTTTATATCACAACTGCATGTGTTTCATAAACACAAGTGTAGTCAAGGGATAAAATGCTGAATGCTTCAGAATGAAATCTGTGATGTACTGTGTTTATGTTCTGCTTTGACTTGTAACACACCTTTTTAAAAAATTTTTAAAAATGAGAGATTTTAAAAATCTCTCATTTTTACTGAGTAATAAAATGAAGTGAGAACCTATGAGTTTTTTGATGTTGGAGATCTGAGGGGCCAAAGTTCATGTAGCCTTAATCATTTCTGTTTATTAGCTGCAGGTAGCCTTAATCATTTCTGTTTATTAGCTGCAAGATTATAATGTATTTTCTGTGATGCTGGCAGTCTCCTTGCTGCCTTTCTATCTACATACAGGCTGTCCATTCCCTCCTCAGCATTTCTCTGTTGTCTGTTTTCTACAGTATCAAAAATTGTTTAGGCTAGATACTGGGAAAAACACTGGAACAATTAAGAATTAGATTTCAAAGTGTGTCACTGTCACGGGCAGGGGCTGAGGCTAACCACTGACCCACAGACAGATGCTCTCTTCTCCCCCTCTCCCTTCCCCCCACGGCGGGAAAAGACAGGGGATGAGAGAAACAGGAAAAAAAACCAACTTGCGGATTGGAAAATAAAACTAGAACTACTTTAATAATAATAACAAAGTCAGATGAAATATATAAAGATATACAGAACCCAAACTACATCACCACTGAAGCTCCGGCAGGCTCCCGCAGCAGGCTCCGTCCCCAGTACCAGACCACGCGTCCTGGCCCCAGCTCCAAGTAACTGAACTCAGTTCCAGCTCCTCTGGGGGCAGGGTCCTAATGCCCGCCCGCAGGATCCTTGGTGTCCCCCTAAGTGCCTGATGCAGAGCGATCCATTAAGAGGAGTGGCCCCCAGTTATATTGAGTATGATGTATATGGGATGGAATACTTTAAAAAGTAAAATCATTGAACAGAAATAGTTATGTTCTAACTCAAACCAGGACATTCACTCACAGTATTTGAAACACGGGCACTTAGGAATGTTGGTGCAGGCTTTTACATTTTTTAACCACGTGGAAACTGGCAACATGAGTTACTAAACTTGTTTGCAGTTAAGGCTTCAGCAATTAGGAAAACTGCTTTTTCCTGGTGACTT
>VWZX01001735.1:0-11117 GCA_013399015.1 Galbula dea | reverse complement strand
GCACTGAAGAGAACACCTAAGGACCCTGCGGGCGAGCTCTGAGGACCCTGCTCCGAGGGGAGGGGAGGCAGCGCTGGTGTGTGTGTGTGTGCTGGCTGGTGGGGACGGGGGAGGACGTGCGCCCAGGACGTGGCGGTTTCTTCTCCTTTTCCTGCCTGCCGGAGCTTGCTGGAGCCTTGGTGGTGACGCAGTCTGGGTTTTGTATATCTTTATATATACACATATATTTCATCTAACTTTGTTATTATTGTTATTAAAGTAGTTCTAGTTTTAACTTCCAATCCGCAAGCTTTTTTTTCCTTCTCTGCCACTTTTCTCTCACCCTCTGCCCCTTTCCCGCCGTGAGGGAAAGGGGGGAGAGAGAGATAGTGTCCATCTTCCTGGGTTAGCTGCCGCCGCAGCCCTAACCCACTACAGTGTCCTTCCCAGGCACTTTCCCAGATCTTTGCTAATCACCCTTGGTTTTATTGTACTGAGGGAACAACTGCCTCACTATCATCTCTTGTATGCTGCATTGCTGAAAAGGCATGGGTGTTAAAATGCTAGGTGTTAAACAATTATTTCTGTGTGCCATGAATTAATTAAAAAAAACAAAACACAAACAAAAACAAAAAACCAAGGAGACAAACTTGATGTTATGGAAACTAGTTTCATAGGAAAGCTGTTATTGCCCCTGTGAGCAGTGAAAAATTCATATGCAGACACATCTTAATTAATGTGTTGAGCTGTCCAAAAGGTAATTTAAATGTTGTCAAGACAAATAAGAATATGCTCACAAATTCAAGAGCACTATATGTGCAATTTACACAACATCAATTTCTTTCATTGTTTTTTGGGTGGAGAGATCACCATCAATTAAGTTAGCAAGTCTTTGATTCAAATTACTTTTTGACACATAGTGAATGGAATAACTCACAAGGGCACTGTTTTCCCCATTGATGCCCAGGTAGCCATAGAGTAAATGCAAACAGGTGGAAGTGTGGAGCATCACCACTGCTGAGTCACATAACTGACCAACTAGGCAGAGTTGGCATAATAAATATAAACATTATTTTGAGATGGGAGACAGTGGAAATAGGTATTTATGTCCTCCTTATTCTTTAGCACTTGATGTAACGGTACAGTCTGCCAAATAATAATGCACTTAAAAATAAGCTTCATAAAAAAACTAAGACGGATTCTTAGGTAGTGAAATATGCTGTAACTCCACAATGTACCCAGAAGGCAGAACCAATACTGGAATCATAGAATAGAATCACAGAATCATAGAATGGCTCAGGTTGGAGGGGACCTTAAAGGTCATCTAGTTCCAACCCCCCTGCCATGGGTAGGGATGCCCAGGTCACCCAGGGCCACATCCAGCCTGGCCTTAAACACTGCCAGGGATGGGGCAGCCACAACCTCTCTGGCCAACCTGTTCCAGTGCCTAACCACCCTTTGGGTAAAGAACCCCCTTCTAATCTCCAGCCTAAGTTTCCCCTCCTTCAGCTTGTAGCCATTCCCCCGTGTCCTGTTGTAATCAGACCAGGAGAAAAGTCTCTCTCCTTCTGCCCTATAATCCCCTTTCAGGTACTGAAAGGCTGCTATAAGGTCCCCTCTAAGCCTTCTCTTTTCCAGGCTGAACAACCCCAATTCCTTCAGCTTGTCTTCATAGGGGAGGTGCTCCAGTCCTTTGATCATCTTTGTGGCCCTCCTCTGGACCCGCTCCAAGAGGTACACATCTTTTTTATGTTGAGCAACCCAGAACTGTACACAGTACTCCTGGTGGGGCCTTACGAGGGCAGAATAGAGAGGCAGAATCACCTCCTTAGACCTGCTGGTCATGCCTCTCCTGATGCAGCCCAGGACACAGTTAGCCTTCTGAGCTGCAAGTGCACATTGCTGGCTCATTGCCAGCTTTTTGTCTATCATGACCCCCAAGTCCTTCTCTGCATGGCTATTCTCAGTGAATTCTTCTCCCAGCCTATACTCATACCTTAGTTTGCTTCTACCCAGATGCAAGACCTTACACTTGGACTTGTTGAATTTCATTTGATTCTCACAGGCCCACTTTTCAAGCCTGTCCAGGTCCCTCTGGATGGCATCTCCCCTCTCTGGCGTGTCAACCACACCACTCAGCTTGGTGTCAGAATCAGAGAGCAGTACCAGGAGTCTCGAGTAGCATGTTCTAAGGTGCAAAATTCATCTACATATAGTCTATGGCCTTTCCACTCAAGACTAATAACAGAAGAGCAAATGAGCAGATGTGAGAAATGAGATGACAATCAGATGACAATTTCTATTCAGTCATGCTGCAGCTGAGACTTGCAATTAACACCATATTTAGTTAGTTCTTCAAAATAGGGCCTCACCTAGCCAAATGGGACAAAGCCAACAGTAACTCACAGTAGGGAGGTAGTGGCAACCAGTTATTCTTCTGGTCCCATGCCCTATGATTCAAATGTATCTTTGGGTCACAGAGGTTTTGTGAGCACTCAGTGGATTAAGATTTCACCTCAAGTCAACCTTAGTTCTGTGTCTCCATTTCCTTCTTATTTCTCAGTTTGACAAAGACTTACTATTACAGAGGAGTGGGTTTTGTCTTGCACCTTACATAACTCAAAACATGAAGTCAGAGCCTACCATATTATTAGCAACAAGCATATAGAAGAAACCTCAAGTCATTCTTGCAAGAAAGATATTGAATGCTCAATTAAAGTCTATTAAACTGTTAAATAAAGTGCCCTGGGCAGCCGTTTAAAGTGAGAAAGGAAGCAGCTGGGTCTTGTCACATATCTGGACCTCTGTCTGGTTCACTGATGGTGATGCTTAAATGGCAGAGATGCAGAGCAATGAGCAGGATCATCACATTGCCTGGAGGTGCATTGGATAGGGAAGTGCTGACATCACTGCTGATAAATCCTCATGCACTGTAGAAGGTTATGATGTCCATGAAAGGGCTTCATGCTCTCATTTAAGCTTAACAGATTTCAGAGGAGAATTTCCATTTATAGAGGTCTTTGGGTCTACTAGCTGGTCTGTTTTGCTTGAATGACTGACACACCACAAAACAGTAGTGATGATATTCACTATACATAAGCTAACAATGATTGATTTAAGTAATATGAGGGGGAAGATACCATGCCTGAAGAGACATACTATATAAGCAGCTTGAGTAACACTACATGAGAACTGAAATAAGAATAAATGTTGGCAATGGATTGTGTAAGTCACTGATGACATCTAGATTTGTGAAAAATAAAGCACAAATCATTTCATTTATATACACCTGTTCATTTTCCTTCTCCATCTCTAACATCCTATTCCCCCAGCTGAATATTCATTAAAGATAAATATGAACCTTTTTGTTAATGAAGGGACTATATCTGGTGGGTCAAAGAGGAGTTATGTGGTCACCAGCCCAGTGAGAAGACAAGGGGCAGTGGTTGTAAGCTGAAGCATAGAAGTTCCCGCGTGAATACAAAAAGAAATTTTTTCCCAGTTAGGGCGCCAGAGCACTAGAACACACTGCCCAGAGAGGTTCTGGAGTCTCCTTCTATGGAGGTATTCAAAACCCGTCTGGATGAAGGGGAAAGGGATCTGGGGGTCCTGGTGGATGGAAGGATGACAATGAGCCAGCAGAGTGCTTTTGTGGCCAGGAGGGCCAATGGGATTCTGGGGTGGATTAGAAGGGATGTGGTTAGTAGGTCATGAGAGGTTCTTCTTCCTCTTTACTCTACCCTGGTGNGGTGCCCGAGCACTGGCACAGACTGCCCAGAGAGGTTGTGGAGTCTCCTTCTCTGGAGGTATTCAAAACCCGTTTGGACGTGCTTCTGTGTGACCTGGTGTAGGGAATCCTGGTGTGGCAGGGTGGTTGGACTAGATGATCTTTCGAGGTCCCTTCCAACTCATAACATTCTGTGATTCAGTGATTCTATGATCAGCTCTGTACGCCTCCTGTACCAATTGTACTTAGCTGCAAGTGCAATCCAAAGCTATGCTGGACTTGGTCTCTGATAATGACAGACTATGACACATATAGCAGAAATAGTTAAGCATCCAAGATCTACCTTAGTAACCATAATATATTCAGATATTAATTCAGATATTATTCCTCTGGATGCATATGAAAATAGAACCTCAGAAGTTCTATTCTAACTTTCCCTCTATCCCCTTTTTTAAAACTGGTTTGGAGAATTTAATGTAGAATAATTTGCAGGAAGTTAAATTATGTCAACAGCAGTGTAGAAAATCTACTGTTATGAAGGAAAAAAATAAGTTCGGCATGTAATTGGAAGATATGGAGAACGGATATCAACTGCATTTATCCCAGTAAAAAGTATCAAGAATAGGATGACAGAGACAAGGATGTGATTAAGCATGGATAAGAAGAAGAAGCAGAAGGCATTTGAAAAGTTCAAAGGATATGTTAAGTGGGAGTAATGGACAGTTTGTAAGTGTAGAGAGTGCAAATAAATAATTGGAGTGAAAATGAATACTGAACATGAAACATGCTAAGACATATCAACCCCACAGGGTTCTAAAATATTTACACAATAGGCAACTGGGAAAAAAGATAGTCTTTGTAATCATGACAAGGAATTTAATTTTAGATGATGCATCAACATCACAAGATTTTTTCCTTCTCATTTTGTTACCTTATGCAAAGCCTGATGGAGTTGGTGGCAGTCTTTCAGTACCTTTTGGATTATTAGATCAAGTCCTATTAAAATTATGTGTCAAGTGAGTTGAACATCCATAAACTAGGAATTTGGACTCAATCTGTCAGTAGACCACTAGGTACCTAAGATCCATCTGCTTCCTGTTCTTGGAAATGTCTTTGAAAATCCTATCAGTTTGTTTTTCAATATATTTTTCAAAATAATATCTTTAACATATATTTCAATAGAATATTCTAACAAATAGAAAAAGAAAAGAAAACCAGTCTAATAAATTCTTAATAAATTCACAATAAATGGAAAACCAAGAGCCCCTAGTGTAAAATAATGATAATTTTAATAAAATTTTGAAATTGAAAAAAGAATAAGAAATTAAGCAGTAAATTAAATATTTGTTATTTTCATATTTCTTATGCACCTCTTTGTTTATTGAACAAAAAATAAAAATATAATAGGGCTTTTACAAATGACATAATTAATCTAAGATATTTTCAGTGGGGTAGTTTTAAACAGGAAGATCCTCTCCAGCAATGATACTCATGTTGCAGATTCATTCAGCTAGGCCTTTCCCATGGTGCGTTTATTCACTGAAATGAACGATCAAACTGTGAGTGGGACAGTTTTTCCATAATCCACTAGGATGGTCACCTGGTCATAGAAGGAGGTCGGGTCAGTAAAGGGGGACCTGCCTCTCCTAAACCCACGCTGTCTGGGCCTGATCATCTGATTGTCCTGTATATGTTGCATGATGACACTCAGAAACAGTAGAAAGGTCAGGAAGGAGAGCAGCTACTGGAAGGAGATTTAACAGTCATTTCAAGAGAAAATCGTACCTTTGGCATAATTAAAATGGTCTGAATTATTACTCGTATAGCCTTGATGCTTTCTACTGGAAAAGTTGGAGAATTGAATATCCAGTTAAATTTACATTTTGTATGTTGTAGTGGAGTTACGTGGGCACCGCAGTTCAGATGCAGACAGATTTATTTTGGTTTTCAGCTTTTTGGTGTTTTAACTGTGATATTACAATTCTGCTCAATGGTTCCAAGGGGAAAGGAGTAGATGGTGCATCATTGTCACAGTAACTTGATTCAGAAGAATTATATAGTGACAGGAATGGCAGACTACAAAGAAGAAATAGTACTTTATTAAGCTGTTGTAGAACAGGATTTTATAATTATTATTTAGTTTTTTACTTAAGAGCATGTTACTTCTAGATAAAGAGCAGGTCAGCTTTACCCACGCTCACGTAATAGTATGCTAACCTTTTGCGTTCCCTTTATGACCAGGCAACCTTTCTCTTATGTGTCGGTTAATGCTGAAATCAGAGCAAAACATATACAATTATGTTACTCTTCTCAAGGCAAAACTGTGCTTCATTAGTGAAATGTGTTGCCATTCTGAAGTTAGTAAATACTATTAACCCTAATTTAAAGATAAAGGAGAGAGAGGCAAATGTTAAGAACAGAAAGAGCTAGACAGTAGTAGAGCAGGAAAAAGTATTCATATTTTCTTTCCCTGGTACCCTCTTGACACTGCTGCCTCTGTTGTCACTACTAAAATGCTAAATACAGTACTTTGTCATAGGAAGCAAATGAGAGTGAAATATACACTCCTTCATTTATTTTTAGTTCTTTTTTTTTTTAATTTTCTTTTTTTCCTGTAGTACTATACCATGACCTAGTATAGCAAATCAGTTCAAAAAGAAAAGGGGGGAGGGAGGAAACTACAAAACACAAAAACACAAACAAAAAAACTCAACAGTTTAGACAGGTTATCTGCCTGCCTGTACAAGGTGAAAACATGCATTTAGAATATTGCTGATGAGCATGCTTTCTTTCTATTTCATCACAGTGCACACCTGAGCTGTAAGCAGTATTTAATAATCATTCTATTCAGTGCCTTTTAAAAAAGCGATTGAATTATTGCTTTTTTTATGGTTGCATGAAAGTCAAATTTCGGGGAAGAGGCTTCATTTTACTCACCTGGCCAGTTTTTAGTGAGTGATTAAATTATTCAAGCAGTTTCCAGTTGGCTTTGTTTACTTTGTTCATACTATGCTGTCTTTAGTTTGGAAGATGGAAGGCAAGCAAGTGCGTGTATCTGATGGTTTCTGGGTGTGAGTGGGCTGCCGTGAGCATGGCAATGAAGTGTAAATCCATAAGGACTTGTGGAAAACAATAAACAAATAAAGAACAAACAAAGGAAAACAAAAACACAAACACAAAAAACCCCAACAACTACAACAACCCCCCCCACACACACACACAAAGACCAAACCAGTCCAATCCAAACCAAAATAGAAAATGCATGCATAGCAAGTATTCACATGGAACTCTTGTCAATAACTTCCTAGAGTGTCATGGAGGACACTAAAGGGAAAAGAGAAACTCAGACAAGTATACTCTGAGAAAATTTTCTGGAGCTTTTTGTTTCACTCCTAAGGCTGAACTTAGGGAAGAAGTCAGGGAGCCTGTTGAAGTCAGAGAGAAGAATCTCACTGAGGGCTGAAGCAGGACTTTGGATTACTACAGTTTGGAATAATAGATCTGAAATCATTCTGTTAAATCTGCTGCACTTTACTTAAGGCCTTGTTCTTTCCTTCACAGGTAGAAAAAACAGGTTGAGTTGTATCATTTGCCAATACTTAAACAGTACTGATTAATTGAGTCTACTTAACTAATGAAGTCTACTTGAACTGGCCAGAATTAAAGTAAACCTCCAGAAAAACCTCTATCCCATGTTATCACCACAAGTACCACTCCATATCTATTTCCACATGAGATCTACCTATACATCCTTAAAATCTCAGTGCTGTCTCAACGTACAACGTCAGTAAGAAGACTACTTTGAGATGATCCATTTTAGCATCTTTAACATGTAACTTTGATGAAGTTACTGTAAATTAGCTTGCAAAAATATGCATTTAACACAAATACTTGTCTTTATGGTTATCAGCTCAATAACTTCATAAATATCTGGGTAACTGAAATGTAAGCTTGCACCAAAGGACACTCTAGTTTCCTGACTGAGATGAAAGTTTATAACAAATTAATAAGTTCTTTCACCTGAATTGTGCTGCTTTTGGAACCCAAGAGACTGACTTTTTTGGGTTCCTTAGAAAAAACTAAACGAAACCAAACCAAGAAAGAAAGAAAAAAACCGAAAGCAAAACAAAACAAAGAAAAAACCCACAAATCAATGAAAATTAATCTCTTCCATTGAAAAAGGAAGAAAACTATGAAAAATAAAAATATTAATTAAAAATGGTTTTTAGCACTAACACAGAGGTTTTTGAACTGGTAGCACATTTGACTTCTATAGTAGACACAGACCTGGAAGGGTGTTTTTCTGTTTTTTACTTCTTTTTTCTTCGTTTATCTATTCACTTTACTCTGTTTTCGTGTGTAAGATACATAGTTTTTAAAAAACCAAATAAATAGGGTACAATGAGATGTAATTCTACTCTTCATAAGAGCATTTTTAAATACCCCGTGAGAAATCTGTAGGATTTCTTCAATCACTTCTCTATCAAAACTCTTTAAAGACTTATAAAAAAGCAAGATTGAGGTCAAGCTGTCATAAATCAGGTCCCTAAAACCACTAACTTTTAACTTAAACAGGACACCAAACAAATGAAGAGTTGCCTCTCAGATCAGGGAAAAAGGAAAACATTTCACAAACATTCATTGCTTACATAAACAGCAAAGAAAGCGCGCAAGCATCTGGGAAAGGCACATTGACAAAGAGCAAAGGACATAACCTGTTCCATATCTACGCATGGCAAATCAATTTAATGTCTTTCATTACTGTCTGAAAACGGAAACTTACATGTGAACAATAAACTTCAATCTGGTTGACAACAGTTTAAGAAATGCACTGAAGGCAAGTTTCTGCTGCATGACATACTTTATGACACTTATTAAAAAGACATACTTGTAAGTCAATTAACCTGCCCAGTGGTACATTTTAACTTGTTTTCTATTAGGAAAGGCAGCAAAAGGGCAAAGTTTTTAATTTAGGGAGGTTCTAAATTGATTTATTTTCTTCTTTGAGTGAAGGACATTGCTGGCGTCATTGCCACTAGGGAGTCAAATATGAAATATATGCTATTGGTACCTATCAACCCATATTGCCACAGGTAATATCTACTAATATCCCTAAAACTTTATAGTCACTGCAGTTTGCTATGGTAATTAATTAATTATAGGAATGATGACACCACAGGATGAGGCAATTAACAAGACACATCTGTCTGGATATTATGAAGACCATCAGTTGCACCAAATATAAGGTAAGGTTGCAAATGTATTTTATCTGAACTTCTTTCTTCTCAGAACTTCCACAAAAACTTAGGTGTTACTGTCTGTGTTCCCACCCTTTTCCCTCTCTTTAAATTTTATGTTAAAATAAGCACAAAACACACATGCACTTAAACATACGCATACTGTCACAGGTATACATTTATTTTATATTTATATATATGAATTCTCTGTATAAAATGTGTATATAATTTGTATATATTAAACATATTTATACACTACACATATATTTCATCATATGTGATGTGCACGTGCATAGATATACATAAAGATTCATAAGGAAATAAGCATACCTCAGGATTTTATACTGAAATTTAAAAAAAAAATAATTGTTGTGTGATTTGAGAATGTGAAAAGGCAATGGAATGGTGGAGTCAGGCTCTGCTATCCCTGAGAGAGGGGCAGCAGGTGAGGGCAGCACAAGAAGCAGGGGATGCAACACCCTCTTCCTGCCTGAAAAAGGACGACTCAGAAGATGGGGGGGAAAGGAGGCAGGTCCCTCCTCGGAGAGGTGGGAGAGGCAAGAGAAGCTCCTCCCGACCTCCCCTGTCCACTCAGTTCCTCAGATCTTGTAACAGAAGGTTTGGCAAATATGGAAGACAGAAGCCTAAATGAAAAGGGTGAGTAGAGGAAAGTTCATGGCTGCGACAGAAGGCAAATGTCCTTCTTGCCTCCCTCATCTCCCCAGGTGCCTGTGAGAAATAGATAGGAGGCCCTGCTGAAAGACAGCCAGTCTCATGGGGATGTGGATGACAGAAGACAAGTCTTGCCGCAGTCTGTTCAGCTTTCCGGACATATCACATCTTCTGCAAAGAAGAGAAGAGTTGTGGTTGTTGGGACTCGCTCCTAAATGAAACAGAGGGTCCAATATGCAGGGTTGACCCTCATCACAGGGAGGTCTGCAGCCTTTCTGGAGCCTGAATTAGCGATATTACTAGGGAACTTCCCAACATGCTGCAGTCAACAGACTTTTATCCATTACTGATCTTTCAGGCAGGTGGAGAGGAAGCTGCATGCTGTAGTCTGAGGGAAATGAAGAGAGATTTCAAGGCCTTGGGATGGTTGGTAGAAAGGTTTGGGACCCAAGTTATTTTCTCCTCCCTACTTCTAGTACATGACCATGATATGGAATGGAGTAGAAGAATTAAGTCGATAAATACCTGGCTCTGAGACTGGTGCCACAGGAAGGGTGTTGGCTTCTTTGCTAATGGCAGGTATTACAAGATACGAGGCCAGATGCTAGGAGGTGGGAAAGGCTTATCTTCCAGGGGAAAAAGGATTCTAGGATGAGAACTAGCAGGGCTCATCCACAGAGCTTTAAACTAGATTTGAAGGGGGTTGGGGTTGTTGCCAGGTCTGCACCAGTGGGCCACTGTTCTAGTACTAGTACTAATACAGACTGGAAGGCCTCCTATCCCTTAGGGTAACATTGGCATGCTCAGCTGGCTCCCCGAAATGCCTGTATACCAATGCACGCAGCATGGGGAATAAACAAGAGGAGTTAGAAATCCCTGTGAGGTCAAGGTGTTATGATCTGATGGCAGTTACAGAAACATGGTAGGACAGCTCTCATGACTGGAATGTGGTCATGGATGGCTATGTCCTTTTCAGGAAAGAAAGATCTGCAGGGCGTGGTGGGGGAGTTGCTCTTTAAGTGGGAGAGCAACTAGAATGTATTGGGTTCTGTCCGGGGTGACTGAGGGGAGAGTTGAGAGTTTAAGGATACTAATTAACATCCAGGCTAGCATGGGTAATACTGTTGTGGGTGTTTATTACAGGCCACCTGCTCAGGATGAGGAAGTTGATGAGGCTTTCTCCATTCAGTTGACAATAGCCTTGCAGTCATAGGCCTTGGTTGTTCTGGGAGATTTTAACTAGCCAGATATTTGCTGGAAGGCCTACTCAGCCAACCATTCACAGTCCAGGAGGTTCCTCGAGTGCATTGATGATAAATTCTTGANCATTGATGATAAATTCTTGACGCAAATGGTGGATGAGCCCACTAGGAGGGGAGCACTGCTGGACCTGATATTCATGAACAAGGAAGGTCTGGTTGAAGAGGTAGAGGTTGAGGGCAACCCTGGCTGTAGAGATCATGCAATGGTAGAATTCAGGATCTTGTGTGGTAGGAACAGAA
>VWZX01001734.1:57238-80996 GCA_013399015.1 Galbula dea | reverse complement strand
TAAACTCTCAACTCTCCCCTCATTCACCCCTGGACAGAACTCAATACATTCCAGTTGATCTCTCACATAAAGAGCAACTCCCCCACCACGCCCTGCAGATCTCTTTCCTGAAAAGGACACAACCATCCATGACGACATTCCAGTCATGAATGCTATCCCACCATGTCTCTGTAACTGGCACCAGATCATAACTCCTTGACCGCACATGGATTTCTAACTCCTCCTGTTTATTCACCATGCTGCGTGCATTGATACACAGGCATTTCAGGAAGTGAGCTGAGCATGCCAATTTTACCATAGAGGGGTGGGAGGCCTTCTAGAACATTGCTCCACTGGTGCAGACCTGGCAACAACCCCATCCCCCTTTGAAAGTAGTTTAAAGCCCGATGGATAAGCCCTGCTAGTTCTTGTCCTAGAATCTTTTTTCTCCTGGAAGATATGCCTTTCCCACCTCTTATCATCTGGCCTGGTACCCTGTAATACCAACCATTATCAAAGAACACAAAGCCCTGTCTGTAGCACCAGTCTCAGAGCCAGGTATTTATGGACCGAACTCTTCTACTCCATCCCATATCATGATCAGGTACTGGAATTAGGGAAGAGAATATAACTTGTGTCCCTGACCCTTTTATCAACGGTCCCAATGCCTTGAAATCTCTCTTCATTTCCCTCAGACTATAGGATGCAGCTTCCTCTCCACCTGTCTGAAAGTTCAGTAGTGGATAAAACTCTGATGACTGCACCATGTTGGGAAGTTCCCTAGTAATACCCCTAATTCGGGCTCCAGAAAGGCTGCAGACCTCCCTGTGATGAGGGTCAACCCTGCATGTTGGACCCTCTGTTCCCTTTAGGAGCGAGTCCCCAACAACCACAACTCTTCTCTTCTTCTTTGTGGAAGAGGTTGTGATATGTCCAGGCAGCTTAGCTGACTGTAGCAATACCTCTGATACAGGTTGCCTGTCATCAACATCCCCATTAGACAGGCTGTCTTCCAGCAGGGCCTTATACCTATTTCTCAGAGGCACATGGGAAGATGAGGCAGGCAAGGAAGGCACTTGCTTTCAGTCTGAGCCATGACCTTTCCTCCAGCCACCTGTGCCATTTAGGCCTCTACCTTCCACCTTTGCCCAACCTTCTGATACAAGGGCCCCATTCCAATGGTGTAGGGTGACTGAGAAGGCAGCGGAGGTCGGGAGGAGCCTCTCTCACCTCTTCGGGGAGGGACCTGCCTCCCACCTCTCCAGGGCGGGACCTGCCTCCATTTCCCCCCCTCACATGGGTCATCCTTTTGGAGGCAGCAAGGGGGAGTGGGATGAGAAGATATAGAATTATTTGCTCTACCAGAAGCTGCTTCCCGTTCCGTTTTTGAAGAGCCCAGTTTGTGGGAGCAATCAACTTCCTTCTCACTTTCCCTCATGGTTCTCCACCTACCCACCTCATCCCTGAACTCCATCACTTCATCCTGGAGCTGTGCCACCCAGAGGAGTAGGTCCTCAACCTGCTCACACTGCACACAGCCATAAGTCAGCGTTACCCCCAGCCACCAGTGAAAGCCTGTGGCATTCCTCACAGCCTGTGACCTGGGTGCCATTATCCCTCTTGGAGGGTGCTGGGAGCACAGCCTTCCTCCTCTGAGTAGCCACCATCTCTCCCTGAGCAAGTTGCAGTGCCTCGTGTCCCGCCCTCCCTGCTGTCCCGCCTGCTTGCCCTGCCTGTGTGAACTGACGTGTGAACTGACGTGCAAACTGACGTGCTCACCCCTCCTGATGTGCTTGTCCCTGTTCGCCACGCTCCTTACAGTTCTTTAAATCTCCCCTGCAGCTCCGCCCCTCCCTTGCCTTGATTGGGGGTGGGGCCTCGGGTTCTGGCAGGGAGACAGGCCCTAACAGGCTCTGGACGAGGTCGGGCTTCCTCCACCTCCCGGCGCCGCCGCTCCTTGTGGAGCCCAATCCTGCAGCCCAAAGATTTGTACAACATAGCACCAGCGTGAAGGTCATGTTGCACGTGTGCCTGCTCAGGGTGACTAACTCCTTGACGCACAATGAACTTACTGTCAGGTTTATGACACAAGGTCAGTACCGATCCCGGTGACACTGGGTTCTTTTCACACTGAGTGGGGCAGCAACTGTCTTGGTTGTTTACCTGAATTAAATATACAGACCATGAACAAATGAACATCCCAAAATGAACAGAGATTAACATAGATGAAAAAAAAGAAACAGATAATTGTCTATGGAAGAAGATAGAAACCCTGAGAAGGTTTAAGAATTAATTCCAACTATGAGTAACCATAACTAAATTGATCACAGAATAGTGATTTATTTAACAGGGATTGTAGGAGTGAGGAATCGGAACAATTTTTTTATTGGGCTGAGACAAAAGTAGAGACAAACAATTTAGAATTTATCTCATATTTAGAAAAAATGGCTAAAGCTTGTAATTTGGAAGTTGCAAGCAAATAATGGAAACCCATGAGAACCTGGAAGCAGATTATTCAGATCTTTCTAAATTTATATGGACTTTGGAGAGGTGACAAGGATGTTATTTAAGGAATGATAAGAGAACTGGTTATGTTAATTTATGTCTAACATGAACTGATTTGCCTAGAGTAAAAATGAGGTGCCTGAAGACTTGAAGCATTAGGGGGTTTATTTAATTTATTTTTCTTGCTAATATTTTGGAGGACCACAGTTAAAGCTAAGTTAAATAATTTTGTTGTTATCATAATATATCACAAAATTTCAAATATATTGCTGTTACTTAATTCTCCCTCAAGATTTCTTATTTTAAAAAGAGACAAAGAAGGGTAGAAAAAAAATGTTACTTAAAATCATTTAATGCGGTGGACTGAAATACACTGTTTACTTGCCTATTTTTGATGTTATTTTTTTTATTTCTTAGAAATATTTGTACTCATGTACATCATAGGTTTACATTATGAATGTCCATTTGAACTTTGATGATTTACCGCCACATCCTTTTCAACCCCCTACCTTTTAACTTAGAAGTTTGGCTTCCAAATAACAAGTTTCATGGTAAAACACAACGAAAAGTGCAAGAGTGTGAGAAGTGTCCAATGTAAACAGCAATGCACTTACAGTACACTGGTTTGCTTTTCCTATGACTCCACCTAAAAAGTGGCCACGCTGTCAGCTTCTCAAACAGGTACTTGCCTTGGGCAGGAAACCACCTTCCTGCACCAAGAGGGTTCTTGTCCCTTTGATTACCCCTAAACAAATGTCGGAAACATGTTTTCCTGAGGTGTTGTTAATTTGCTGAAGTACAGGAAGAGTGGAAGTAAAAGAAAAAGATATGTCCTTAGTGGGTATTGCTCTTAGATGAGTATCTACCACATTGGATATCTTTTGTCTTTGAATATATTATCTTCTTGGCATGCTTCTGTTCACGGGCTGTCAGAGTTTGAGAGGAAAATGATGGTGTGTGTCTAAATGGGCTTAGATAGCAAAGCAGTCTTAGTCACAAATATATTTAATGCTAATGTTCCATACAGCCTTTCTGTTCCATGGAAGACAAGGCATAGTCAAGGAGAGAAGGGTGGGATGCCAACATGGCAGCTGCAGCTGGTAGCACGCAGGTTACAGATTTTCACCACCCCACTGTTAGGCCTCACACACTCCAGGAACCGTCACACATCCAGTAACCTCAGTCCTTCTAGGACTGGGTTGAGAATACACAGTTCTGCTTGGTTTAAATCCTACAGCTACTTCTGGATTGGCTGTTGCTGCACAGGCATACACAGCTTGACCTTCTGGAAGATTCTCCACTGCTTACATGTTAGCTGAGGGCAGCTTCTCTGTGTTGCACCAGTTTAGCTGCAGACAACTAAGTGGAAAACACTAACCAGCTTTCTCACATCCCCAGCCTAGGAGCAGTGTTGTATCAGGATATACATGTAGTTTTAAACTTCTACAGACTTTGGGGAAACACAGTCACCAGGAATAGTGGATATTGCTACTACTGACTCATTACATCTTCCATACCAAATTCAGCTCACGACGATATAGCTAGCAATGAAATTAAATTACAGTTGACAGTGAAAACACCTATGCTGTGACATACATTGTAATTGTAAAATATTATTGTTGAGGATCTTAGAGAGTATTGTGAATTTTAATAATGAGAAACAGGTTTGGAAATTGATGATGAGATAATGATTAGTTGTTGCTTGTATAATCTCATTATAAGGATCATTGTCTTATTGATTAATAAAAACTGCATACTCTGCCAGCAATGCAATTAAGGTAATCTTTAGAAAGACATTCTGGAAAATAACCACAGCTGATAGATTTCACTTTTTCTATAAAACAGCACCAATAAAAACCCCAGCAATTTCCTTGATTTTCTTTCATGTTTTTTTGGGGGGGTTTTTTGTTTATTTTTGGGGGGGATGGGGTGGTGTTTGGGTTTTTTTGGGTGACCAAAAGGAGAAGACAGTAGCAAAAATGTTTGAATTGATGTCTGGTTAAATTTAGACCAAATGTTATTCTAACACTTTTCCAGATATCCTCTAGTTTTAGTCATGCAACTAAAATCTCTATCTGTTTCTTCCTCTGAATGTCTTTTTTTTTGAAAATTCTCACTGAAGGTGCACTAATCACTCTATTGTAGTATGTCAAAGTTGCATAAACACAGTGAATATTGTCCAGAATTCATACATGATATCTTCACCTTGTGAACGCTTAGAAATGAGCATTGTGATCCTAATGGAAGCTGTCTAAGTCGGTATAGTCACTAAACTAACACTCAAGACAGTAGAACAGCTCTGAGTGTTTGATCAGTCTGGGTGCTTACTAGAATGTCTTAGTGCTACCTAACAGAAAGAAGGATCAATGCTGAGGCTAGCTACTGGAAATAAAAGGATATAAAAACAGCAGAGGGTGGTGTGAGCTGTGAGAGAATATCATTCACAGAAGGAAGAATGACAGGACATAGACTGTCCATTTCTGATTGTTCTCTACTGCAATGTATTTCACAATTTTTGTTGCTTTACATGTTGAGTGCTGTATTTCAAGGGCTTAAAGAGCTAAGTAGTAAAACTGATGACAGCAAAAATTACTAGCATGAGATGTACATGTGGATAAAAAACAATAATAGATTTTGTAAAAAACTTTCAAAGTATGAAGAACTGTCTGGGTGCTAAAAAGTATAATGTATTGGAGATTATTTACCTGAAAATCAAGTTCTAGATAGCTTTATTGGAACTATTGATCATCTATCCATTATGCATAAGACTTTTTATTCTCTTCGAAACTCTTGTTCTAAAGATTCGTAGTCTGTGGGACTCAGCTCACAAATGTATTTTGTTATCCTTACTGTAAAACTACATGTGAGCCAGTTGCCTATCTCCTCTTCCACTCAGGTAGCTCTAGTTAGTGCAGTCTGTAGAGTTCACAGAAGTCACGTATTTTGAGAAGAAGTGAGAATGGAAGATAATTATCTGGAGGGTATAATGCCTGAGACACAGGCTCACTCACATTATGGAGCCCAACATGTAGAAAAATAGTTCAAGGAGAACTGAAAAGTCCAGATAAGAATAACAATCAGGCTGAGAGGCATTGTGAAGATTTGTGCCGTGTTGTGCTCAAGCTATTCAGCCTTATCAATCATAAGGGCACATTAGCTTTACCATGATGCCAACTACATGGCCTCCAAATGACGTTTTTTAAAGATGGCCAAGTCTGTATTAAATTCCGTGTTCTGCTGCTGCTAAGACATGTAGGAAGAACAGTTCTGCACAGAATAACCTCAGTCTGTACAAACAGACATGGCCAAGTATAAGCTTGCTACTGGTGTGTCCCTCTCTTTCACACTCTTATTTTAAAAACAAAATTGAGGTAGTATGGTGAACTTCACAGAGCAAATAAATTGCTAGAAAAGAATAGTACCTGAGACCATGGATTATTTCCTTCTTGCTGTAGCCCACAAGTAGTTGCCAAGTCTTGAAATTACTGAAGCCTCTTAGAGTGTTTATGTCTTTCTGAATATCTTCATCATAATTTATAGATATTAAGAATAACAGCAATAATTTTTACCAGTATTTTATTAGGAAAGAAAACGTCAAACACAATACATTTCCTTTATTTTTTTTAGTGTAGATCATCTTAATTTTTTTCCCAACACTGTGTTTTTCATTCAAGTTGTTCTTATTACAATGGACTACTCAGAGAAACAACTGATTACCAAAGTTTTGAGATCTGAAGAGAATTAGCTGTTTTTAGAAACGTGTAAGTCCTACTGAGTCTTGGAAATTCATTAGAAATTGTTCCATATTTTCTATTTTCTATTTCATACATGGTATCTTCTCCTTGTGAATGTTTAGAAATTAACATTGTGATCCTAATGGAAGTTATCTAAGTTGGTATTGTCACTAAACTAACACTCAAGACAGTAGAACAGGTCTGAGTGTTTGATCAGTCTGAGTGCTGATAACCCAGATATATTTGACTGATACCTCAGTCTTGAAATTCTGTTCTTGAGAATATCAGGTTCCTTCTAAAAAAAGAAAAAAACACTAAAGGAATCAGACTTAAGCTTTCATGTTTGTCAGTAAATCTTGAAAATCATCAACTTCAAGCACTGGGAAAAAACCAAATTATTATTAAAAGAAGATGAAGAATGTTATTTTAGAATATCCAAATTTGTCATCAACTAACTTGAATTAATGAACATTTCTTGTGTGTATAAGATGAATCCAGCCATATGGACTGAGTTTTCTACTGTCCATTCAGGCTTCAGGAATTTTGAAGTGTTAGCTGTTTTCCATAGCTGTTTTTATTCAGAAAGAATTTAAATTATGGTTCTTGGTGAACATAGTTTTGCTGTTCTTAAGACTAAAGTTCATCACGTGATTCTCAATGAATTGACATTCACGTACCACAGTAAGCTGAAAATCAGCTTTCAACTCCAAAATAAATGCAGAACCAGATGAATTAACATATCTGAGTATAAAAAACATTAATCAAAGCCGACTAACTTAAGTGGGATGTATTTTGGCCAGCACCATATTTCAAAATTATTTCTTTGAGGTTTTAAACTTCTATATCTTAAGATGTCAGAAAATCATTATTATGCATAATAGGAAAAAACCTAATGTATTCAGGTTAGGTACTGCGTTATGGTGATTTTTAAAGGTTATTTATCCGTTACAACTTTGTCGCCAAATATTGCCTGTGGCCTATAGTTATCGTCACTGTGCATTTACATTTCAATTGGAAAAAAACCCACTTTCTTTTTGTCTTCTCTGATTAACATTTTGAAGCTCTGTAATTTTCTTTACTGCTCAGAGAAACAAAGCACTCAGGCTTACAGAGAAAACCCATTCAGCAAGATATAAATATTTGCTATTCAGAAAATCTCAATGAGGGTTTAGTTATTTTAAACTAAAAAAAGAAAATTACTAATAATGATTGGTTTCAGCTAATGAAATGCTTTTATGCAAATATGTGAACCCTAAATATGACCTGAAAACAAAAGACTGCTTAACAGTTACTGTTAAGCAATACATTAGGAGATCAATTAAACAGAACTCTTTCTAATGAATAAGCTGTACAAGAGTTGCTATGGAAACCTGGAAAGAGAAAGCCGTAGAATGTAAATGTACAATTTTAAGAATATAAAGCATTAGAGATCTGCTAGTAGCTAGCTGGAGTCTCACAAACACTTTCTTAAAAAAAAGAAGGTAAGTAAAGGAATGGAGCAACAATATTTATAGCCACGAATGACTTATTAAAAAATGATAAATAGAATATTGTATCTACATGGGTAGTTACAAGTGTATCATTCCAAAGTGGACCATCAGAGGGAGCCAGAAATTGCAGTTTCTCCATGGAGGATCATTAATGATTTTCTGGGGAACACTTAGAGCAAATAGACACTTCTTCATGAACGAAAGGATAGAGACACAATGGCAGAAGAAGGGTTATCAACAGTCTTGGGTTCTTCAGAATTCAGCATTCTTAGAGCATTTATCTATTTTTAAAAAACATATTATGGGAAATTATAAGGTAGCAGATCCAACAAAAAACCCCAAATAACTTGAAAAGTTAAGCTAGGAAAATATGAGGGCCAAACAATTTCATTCAGAAAATTGATTGTATTTACTTTTGAAGATAGCTTTTATTTTAAAACATAAAGAAAAATATCTGCCAAGTTTCTGACTTTTTTATTTTAAAAGACTTAGCTATTACAGTTTTCCCTTAGTGTATATGTTAAGTAAAAAATAAAATTTTATTTAATTTTCTCAACCTCAGGATGGTACAACAACAGTGATTCTCTTTAAGCCTGATCTTGTGGAAAAATCTTAATTTTTCCCACTTACTTCAGTGCAAGATAGTGAAACCTTTCCACAATAGTTTTAGATTTGGAATAATAAACTTTCTTTTGTTAAACTGATACAGTTCTAAATGCTTAATTAGAAGTTGGAAATTTATTCTTTCAAATCTTGAATTTGAGGCTATGCCTACATTGAATTTTAAGAGGCAGAATGACTCTGTGTTAGTGTCTAAGTGAGTGGAGACAGTAACAAGTTAAAAATTGGGCGTAAGATATTCTAGAACTCTAGAGTTGAAACCCAGGTGTTGGGTGCCCTTGCTACTTAAGTCAAAAGACCTAAATAATTACTTCATGGATGGAAAGGCACACTGCAAAATTCCCACTTACAGAAAGTGACTACAGCGTCACTCAACATTCCCTCCTGCAAAAGCTGCTAAGACTTATGTATGGTAGTAGTGCTAAAAGAAAAATTAAAAGACAAACGACAAACACTCTGCACACAGCGATATGGATCTTGGTCCAACCAACAGAAGAAGAAATCGTCTGATTTTACCTCTATTATGGCCACGGTTTGTCACTGAAATACTGAAATAAAAATATATCTACAAGCAGAGTAATTGCAGTGTATTTAAGAGTTGAGGATGAACTCAGCCTTTGCTGAGTACCAATGGAAGGGAGATAATTGTTACATTTCACAGATGGTTGCTTATTTTACAAATTCAACAAAAGCTTGTCTTAATCTATAAATCATCTCAAAAGTTGCATTGATAATTCTGTTGGTCAATGACTGCCATTTGACTGTTCAGAGTTATGTGGTATCCTTAAAAGAAGCAGATTTCTTAAATAGTTCCTCTGCTAGTTTAGGATTACTACCTAGATAACATAATAGTACGTCAGAAATGACAATTACATTGTTAAAAACTTTCTTTATAAGATGATTACATATATTTTTTTTTGAATCCAGAAGGAAAATACACACCAGATGCCTCAGTCTTTAGAAAGTGTAGACTAGGGATAAGAGTAGCTATGGGAAAGTTTTATATTGACCAAAGATTTCAGTTTCATGTTATATCTTCCTACAGTCTACTTTTCTTAAGGGAATTAAAGAAAACAAAATCAGGTTTCTATCTAAAAAATGTTTATCTGTGATACTTAATTTAAAAATATGTATAATGGAAAAGAAAAATATTGTTATCAGAATTTCTAAGGACTGAGTAATTTGTATAAAATTTTTAAGAGAGATATGTTATTCAGTAGATTATGCTGGTTACATTTATTCCTGTCTTTTCACGTGTCTGAAGATCACACAATACATAATCTCACAGAAAGTAGTGTTTACAATGATATACCTTTTCTTCCTGAACTCCTTTCATGCTGCACTAACAATTTATCCTTTCAAGAAAATAGATGTTTTCATGCCTACAGCCACCAGCATTACTCTCTAATATTATGATGTTATATTTATTGTAGCTGAGTGTATCCTAGCACAGAAATCCCTCTATAGCAGTAGAAAGATAGTTTATCAGATAGTATATGGAAAAGATTCATAAACTGGCCTCTTTCAATGCAGTTTCCCCAAAATTTAAGAGGTTGATATCTTAGCTATGAGAATCCATAAAATTTTGCTAACTGTCCCAGTAAATTTCAGAGCAGACTTATATTTTGGATACTTACTGCTTTCTTTCTTACCAGAAATGCAATTTTCTTCTATTTCTATCTTTATGGGGAGTTATCTACTGAGATTACTGGGGACAATTCAATCTATTTTTCATGAAGTGGTGCAGAATGACCCATGGTGTCAGTAGAGACAGTGAATGTACATGCACATAAGGATGTACTTTAAGATATAATTAAGATAAAGATGAGAGATAAATTAATGCACAACCTGAACTACTGGTTAATCTTAACTTCACCTGACATAAATACAGCAGTACTATAAATAAAAACAATGCTGTAAGAGATGGCTTTTGGCTAGTTGTGGTATCTTATTGCTTAGCAATATTATGTTTCTCCAGGGATAGTGCTTAGAAGCTTTGGAGCATGTGTCAAAATACATCACTACATCTTCCCCATAGTGAAAGGCAGGACTCAGTAATAGGTGAAAAAGTCCACAAAAATATGGTTACAAGACAGATACTCCTAAAAGCATGATGTAGCCTTAAAGCATAAAGAGTAGAGGGAGGAGAAAAGGCCACCACTCCACACTCCAGCACCTCACTGAGGCACGACTGTCTGCTGGAGTAGCTTGTACTCCTTTCGAAGGATCACATTGGGAAAATTTACACACTGCTGAATTTAGTCTTTAGCAGTAATGTGAGCAGTGGAGCTAATGAATTTTTCTGTGAAACAGATATTTAAAAACTAATCAGTTCATCAAAACAGAGCCATCTCTGTGAAAAAATTTTGTTTGACTTTGGAAGTAAAAACAAAAGCTAAAAAAGCCTTGATTTATTATACGATTTTCTAAGCAGTGTGTATTACTATGATATCAAAATTACTTTTTCTTTGAAGATATAAATAAGATAGAATTTTAAAATCTTTAGTCTTTTTCAAAAATTGACAAAAAATAACTGACATTTAAAAAAATTCAACTCTTTGTAAATCGCTTGTATATATAACACTTATTGTCAAAAATCATGAAGATTTTACAGCAGTAGAAAAGACCTTTCGATTGTAATTTTAGTGAACAATCATTTCCTAGCTATCTCTTAAGAGATTTGACAATCTAAACCAATTTTGTAAAAATTCTATTGTTGGACAAAGAAAGTTCTATGTTGGCATTATTTCTTCTCTTTCATGGTTCTTTTTTACCAGCAGAGAACATTTGCTTCTAATTCTAGCCTTATATTATTGTCAAAGGAAGATCAACACTCACATGTAAGGGTGCAAATCTCTGAGGAATAGCTATTCTTTAGCTTGACCAGGGATTTAGTCATCTAAGTGAAGTTACCTGACCATGAAAAATCTGGGCTCATAACTTGAATCAGTGGAAATATTACTTTCACTGGTATTTACCTCAGGGTTTTCTTTCCTCCTATTTATTAAAAAATAACAATAAAAGAACCCCAACTGTATCAGGAATCAAAGTCCTACAACACAAGTAATGGCTGTGACCTGTGAGGAGTAACTGTAAATTCTCCTATTTTGTAATTTTTTTTAATTATCATGCTCCCCACCCTCTCATTGACTCTATGTCAATGGAGTAATATGAATAGATCTTTAATAACAGACCCATGATTAATGCATGGCACTTTGCCTAGTAAGTGACACAGCTCTTCTACTTGAGCCAAACTGCAGTAATAGAGTTGGTTTAACATGATGTCTGTGGTGAACATAGCGTGAGACGTAAAGTTAAAAAATAAAAAAAAAATTTGAAAAAAGCATATGTTAAATATAAAGAGAAAAGATTAATGGTTTGTTAACTGTGTTTCATTTCAGGGTTTATTCCAAATATTTTAAAGCTACTAATGAAAGTTATGTATTTCCTTTTTACAAAAAAAAATATATTCTGAGACTCAAGATGTCAGTCAATCATGTTTTCTGTTTAGCAGAGACACTACACACTAGTAGGTGTATCATTATAGCTTGTCATTTTTTTCCAAATATGGAAATGTCATATTAATGATACAACAAAGCCAGAAATGCTGAGTGAGTTGAAGTAATAAAATAAGGAATTCAGATGATTAATTAAAGGGTAGGCTAAAAGCGTATATATAAAATCACACCTTCTTATATTTCTGTCCTTGGCTTTTGAGCTTGTATGTGTGTGCTTTGTCTGAGAAGAGATGAAAATCATGCGAAGAGTGTATTGTTTACCATCATAGTAAATCTGAAGTTTTCATGATATCTTTCTCCTACTGGTTTACATATAGTTATGTTTTGGTAGTTTGGGGCACTAATTAAATAATCACTGATGTTTTGTAACAGTATGCTGATGTCATTTAATTAAAGACTGGGCAATTTTTTCTCTCAATGCTAGTTATTATCTCAATATATTTCTTAGCTATAGAGCATGGGAAAAAAATGAAACATGTACCTGTAGAAGACAGAAAGAATTTGCCCAGGAGATGCTGTATATGCTTTCCTCCTTTAGGAGGAAAGAGTGTAACCTGATAGAGGATAAATGCAATAATGATAACAGTTTTGTCATGTCTGCTGGCGCTAAGGTATTGATTCTGTACTGCCAGAACTTTTTGAAGTCACCTATGAGCATTCAGGAAGGAAAAAATCCCCAACAATAATTACTGACAGCTTTCACCAGGGATACAATGTGTGGTGGCAAAGACATGAAGAAGTGGTCTTTCTCTGTTATTTGGGTGTCAGACAGTAACCTGACACAGGAGCCGGTACAGCTGCCTTCATTTAATGCCCTTCAAATTTCATGAAATGTGATTAATAATTAAGGATCTATGTTAACCTAAAAAAATTAACCCTGTTGGTACAGTGTTCCTTTGTCTTTTTCATCCAAATCTGCAGTGAAATCCAGCCTTTGCAATAATGGTATTACACCAGAAGTTGTACAAACCTTTCTAATATCCTTTGAGAGAAAGTATTGTTCAAAAAGATGCTGACAAGGGTCTTTCCCAAGGCTAAATTATATTCAAGATAACTTTCTCATCCAGAGTTCATCTTATTGAGAAGCTTAGGAGTTATGAAAGGGATTAGGATACTTGACTTGTTTATGTTAATAAAGTTCTTTTTACTGCTTCTAGTATAAATTTTACTGTCATGCATACGCCTATAATTTTACATTTCTCAGAAAATGTTTTGTCAGGAGATCTTGAGATTTTATTTATGAACTACTTTCCACAGAGGAGTTAAATCTAACTGATATGCCCTGCCTCTCAGGATGCCATTAACTCTATGACATTCCCCAGCCTTTGTTAATCAAAATTACTCCAGCTGACTTTTAGTAAAACAGAGGCAAATGCAGCCTTCCTTGTCACTGCAAGCTCAAAGTATGCAGATTTACATTTTTTTGTGCTGAAGCTGATTTGAAAACTTCATATATTTAGGAATCTCATATTATTCAGTTTCTTCCCTACTTTTTCCATTTTATTCCAGATACAGTTTTTCTCTCAATCAGACCTGGAAGCTTTTCTGTATGTCTGTCAATTTCAAAATACTAATACTGAAACAGAAAAGTTGCACTAAACTTGATTTTCACTCTTTTCTTGTTTTATGGTATTTCCAAAACAGTAGCATCTAAAAGAATAGCCAATCTCCATGAAACATGAAAATGTAGGAGTTAATTTAAACTTGTTACTCTGGAAGCAAAATCTGGCTACTGTGGAAAATAATACATTACACTCATGCTTTCCTGAACTGTCAGTTAACTGTGTCTTGACAACGTGTTCACCATTGTCCAGACACCTAAACTGCATTTTAACAACACTCACATCTTTGTTCTAATCCAGACAAAGCCCCCATAGAGAATATCTTTTACTAGGCAACCATACTTTAAAAACAAAATCTTCTATGCATTGCTTTGACACCTTATATCCCAATAAGTAAAATTAGATGGTTCCTGAAATTAAATATCTCAATTTGTGTAATCATATGCAAATGCTCATTAACCAGGAAAGGAAAATCAATACAGTTCGAGACCATGCTCTGAATAGAGCATGTTCTTGACCTCTGCTGATGATTCTAATACAGGAGAATAAACAAGGAAAGAGCCAATTATGTTTCTAGCTGTTACTCCCTAGTGTTTACAGACTTTCAAGAAAAGGAATTTCATTTATGTCACCAAACTTGAGGTATTTTTCAAGGATAGACTTGACCAGACTTCTAAATCTCCATTCCAATATTCATGCTTTGTTCCAAATCTGGATTCAGTTTATGTTGTTGGACTATACAACTTATTATAGTATCAAAGTTCACAAACTATTTTTACACACAGTCTAAAAGCCAACACTACATGGTTTTATAAGGTTACAAAACATGTTTGTAGCTACTAAGGGAACACCTTTTCTAACAAAAGAAAGTAAATTTCTCATAATGACTTTACTACTGGTCAATCTGAGAGAAGGCAAGGCCAGCACCTGGGGAAGAAAAAGGCCTTCTACTTTTGTCCTCTGTCAGAAGTCAATTCACAGAATCATAGAATGTTAGGAGCTGGAAGGGACCTTGAAAGACTATCTAGTCCAAGCCTCCCTGCCACAGCAGGATTCCCTAGACCAGGTCACACAGAAGTGTGTCCAGACAGGTTTTGAATATCTCCAGAGAAGGAGACTCCACAACCTCTCTGGGCAGTCTGTTCCAGTGCTCTGGCATCCTCACTGGGAAAAAATTTCTTCGTGTATTCACACAGAACCTCCTATGCTTCAGCTTACAACCATTGTCCCTTGTCTTGTCACTGGGCTTCACTGAGAAGAGCCTGACTCCATCCTCTTGCTGCCCACCCTTCTCATATTTAAAAGCATAGGTGAGGTCACCCCTTGGTCTCCTCTTCTTCAAGCTAAAGACATCCAGCTCCCTCAGCCTTTCTGCATAAGGAAGATGTTCCAGCCCCTTCATCATCTTGGTGGCTCTGTACTGGACTCTTTCAAGCAGTTCCTTATCCTTCTTAAACTGAGGGTCCCAGAATTGGACACAAGATTCCAGATTTGGCTTCACCAGAGTAGTGTAAATGTGGAGAAGAACCTCTCTTGACCTTAAATCCCTCTGAGACCTCTCCTGTTATCTGACATCTCACCTGTGTCTCTTTTTGTTTCCCTTCTATCCAAATGTACAGTGATTCTATCATTCAGGGTGTCCTCCCTCCAACTTTCTCTAACTGATGGAATCAAAGCAGTCACAGCTCAAGCTGCTTCTTTCTCACAGTGGAGGAACCTCACTAGCCTTCTAACTCTGGTCTCAGGGCCATAGTTTAGATGGTCCTACTTCCAAAGCCATAAATAGGAATTAAGGCTTTCATAACCTCTTGGAAATATGCAGTTATGGAAAATAGGAGAATATGTTTTTTTCTCCTCCCAGCGGGAAAAAGTCATCATAAACAAAACAGACGTACATTTAAGTAAATATAAACAAAGAAGTGTTATTTTTTAATGTAAACAAATTGTTACTAATCAGAGAATAAATATCAGCTTCAGCAGTTCCTGCTCCTACAATGCCATTTACTGCCAATCCCAGGGTGGCTCCTTGTTCAGCTCACTATTCCCCAGGGCCACTGGGACTTTTTCACAGTGTCTAGCCTGGTCTGCTGCTTGGGCCTCTGCTTTCCCAACAACAAGGCTCAGCATTTATCCAGGCTGACCTATACAAGGTCTGTCTCTACAGCATACCCTAGCTCCTCTCAATGGAAGCCCTGTTTTTCAGTGTGTCAGCTAGTTCCCCTAGCTTGGTGTCACTTGCTAGCCTGAGAAGCAAGTGTCCCCTCACCTTCCCCTACAAGACACATCACAGTATAGACCACTATGTCTTACTGGTTTTTAGACAGTATACTACCCATTTAAGATCAACCATCTAATCAGGTTTTTGAATAGTTGCTTGGACTTCCATTTAGATTCTAACTTGCATAAAATATTGTGGAAAGTAAGTGTCAAAAATCTGTCTAAAGAAAAGGTAGGTGATATTGTCTACTCTCTTTTTTGTCCCAAAATGTAGTCATTTATCATTGAAAGCAATTAGTTTAGTCAGACATGATTTAGGCTTGGTAAATTCATGGTAACTTCCAAACCATTTCATTGTTCCCCATGTACCCAGAAATGTGACTCTGACCACTGTCCTTCATGTGTCTTATGCATAGTCTGCTCTTGCAATAAGTACAGAGCTCTGAAAAGACAGGTCTCCAAGCCAGAAACTTTATGACTACATAAATTTCAAATTCTTCTTCTCATAAAGAAACTGTTGCACAGATATTAATGGCAGCCTTTCAATGGGTGTTACAGGCTCTCGGCACCTCTTAAAAACTGTTATAAGTGGCTTTCCTGTGCATAGACATATTGCCTCCAGGCAAGCTGGGAACAAAGCCAAAATCTCTTCAAGATTCATGTTCACCAGTATAAGACAGTTATTTCTCTCTGCATCATAATTCAACATAGGCTTGGGTGTTGCCACTAGTGGCAAAAATGCTAATGCATTCAGATGTAATGAGGAAAGGTGTGGAACCAAGGAATGTGTTCAGTGTCACTGCTCAAACTGAGAATTATCTGTCAGTAAATGGAAATTGGAGGTCACCTCAGTTAATAAAGCGCAAGGATAGCCAGAGTTAGCTTCTCTGACAGGCTAATTAGCCAAGTCCTGGCTGTGCTGAACAGTAAACACAAGGACTCTCCTGAGTAATCTCTGTATCCTACTACATGTCAGAACTGATATTCTCTGCATCATGATCTGCTACTAGTTACAGGACCCTAGTTCTCCACACCACTAGCCAGACACCAACACCTTATGTATGCCATTGCAAGTTCATACTGGCAGAAGCAGCTTTCTTCCACTGTGCCAGATATGAACATTTATTACGTGATACCAGTTCTGGTAACGGTTGGAAAATGGTTACAAGATATTTATTAAGAATGTATTGGTGACATATCTCATTCCTTTTACTGTGAACTTCACGTTCCATGACATTTTCTGAGAATGTCAGTTGTGGAAAACAGATGAAAATTCTCAGTTTTCAATTAAAAGAAGATAAGATTTTAGCACATACAAAAAAAAAAAAAATCTATGATTTGTACATGAGAAGTACAGATTCCAGATTTCTACTCAAAACAATGTGCAACTGCATTCTAGCATTTTAGAAGCAAATCTGGGATTTGTACAATGTACATTTGTATATTGTTTTGAGTTAAAACTCAAAATTCAGAGAACAATTAAAGAAGAATGTGTGCCTTTTGTATTAAAATTATAATTTTAGATTATATTAATAAATGGAAATTGAAATTTCCATATGAGTTCCTATTAAATTAAGCAATGGCCTATTTTTTTTCTTGGGAAAACATTTGGAGCCTGATTACAAAACCTGGAGCACACTACTTCCATGTTGTTTTTAATAGTTTTGTTCAAGTTTGGATTTCAACTGAGTGACCGTGGGGACAAAAGTCAGATTTGAGATTGTACCTAACCTCTCTACCTAGTGAGAGAATCAAAGCAGTTCAGATTCATGGAACAGATTGAAGGGCTGGTATCAAAAGATGGTAACAGGGTAAATCTCAAAGAAAGAACCATGTATTGAGAAGGATTTAGTAGATATTAGATGGTGACAAAAATATACGATAACAGAAAATAAATTTAACTCTTTTACAAAACAATCATGCATGAAACTTTTTTTCCATATAAAATGAGATCAGCAGAATTTCCGTAGTTTAGTTTAGGTAGGAGGGAAAAATGTAATCAAAGAGAAGTAGAATGGTAAAGAAATTAGACTGTGACCTGTTAAAAGAGACATTCTGTGAAATTTAGTTCAAAATCTGAATTACAGCCAATCCTTTCAGACAGCTCTGGAAATTAAGTTCCCAAACTGCCAGATTCTAGAAGCATTTCCAATTGAAAAATAAAACATCAGGAACTGGACTTGGAGAATATTGATTTTATCAGTGACAATACACTTATCAGCTATAAATATAATTTTTTATTATTCAGAGCATAAGCTTTTCACTAGCTGAAAGGAATAAGGAAAAAACACTTTACAAGCTTATTGACATACTTTTCCTGTGCTAAGGACTTTTTTCAAATATGTCTGAACCATCCACTACTAAACAGTATCAAAGATCTGCCATTATCTTATTGAATTAATATCTGCAGTTGTAATTCATAATTGCTGTAGTGAACACAACATGCTGGCACATGCTGTGATCATAGACATGCCAAATAATATTGGTATTTGTCAAATAATCCACCAAACAGTGTCTCACAGAAGAAGACAGAAAAACTATATATCTAGATATAAAACGCTGTTGCTTTACTACTGTATTATTACAGCTGCATAGTAATTTATTAGCAAAAGCTGTAAAGGTAGAATCACTGTCACATGAACATACCTGTACAACAAAATCAGAGCTGTGTGTTAGCAATCAGTGCCGTGTGCTGAGGACAGGGTGAGAAGGGCAGCACAGCAACAAAACTGTTTAAAGTGATGTTGCATCAGTCAGGCTGGATGACACATGGTCTGGAGATTCAGGAGGTAAAATGGGATACAGAAAGCAGGGAAAGCTGTAGAGGTGCTGACTTCCAAGGATCTGAGAATTATTTAATGCTTCAAAATAGAGGACTACAAATCTGACAATTAAGGTAGTTCAAACACTAGTGGGTACAAAGTATGTAAATTGAAACTATTAGAAATCATACATCATTAAAGGGACAATTAAAATTGTAACCCTAAAATATAAACTGGCCATGCTGTAAAACGCCACAGAAAATGTACTGATTTTAATGTTCAACACTATCCTGAAATAAAAGGAACTGTTGACAAGTCTCCTCTGATTTAACTGACTATTTGTTTTCTGGTAAGGTGTGGGGGTTTTTGTTTTAGTTTTGTTTTTTTTTATATTTGGTATGTTTTTTGGTGGATTTTATTGTTTGTTTGGGTTGGGTTGGGTTGGGGATTTTTGGGTTTTGGGGTATTTTTTGGGGGGGGCAGTGAGGAGCTAGTTTTTTTGGTCTTACATACAGTATTTTGAAATAAATATGCTTTTAATTCTGTAAATATCTGGGCTCTACACTGTCATTTTCCATATCAACAGCAAAGTCAATTTGGTAAATTTAGGGCAATAAAAGTTGCACAGTTATTTTTAAGTAGGGTAAATGAGGAACTAAAACAAAATATGGAGGAGTTACCAAGGAAAAAATTCAAGTATAGTTTAAGAACAATTTCCATTTTTAGGCTGTTTTCATGCAGCATCTCTGCAATTAATTATTTTTTCAAATCACAGTCTTTGCTGTCTGAGGTTTTTAATGCCTACAGCTGCACTTACTATGGGATTGTCAACAGAAATTTACTGTAGGAATTTTAAAGTATCTTTTTTTGTTCACTTGGATGTTCTGACATCTCTGCTACAGAACCAAAAATTTACATCAAATTAATCCTAGACAGAACTTTATTGGTTTACCTTTTTTTCCCCCAAGACAAAACAGATCATGTTTTTCCATGAATTCTCCAATAGTTTTCAGGAACGGTTATCTGCAAGTAGTAACAAACTATTTATTCATTATATAATTATATTGATTTTATCAATACCCATGATAAACTTTTCCCACCCATGCTTCATTTCTTAGAAGGTCCTCAACTTACAGCAACTGTCTTTGTCTATTGAAGGCTTTGTGTTCATGTGAAAATGAACAATTTACATATTTATTGCTTGTGTGCTAGCTGAACCATCAGCAACATTTATAGAATGCTATGTGAACGGGAAGGGGAGTAATAAGGGTTGTGAATGGGACCAAAAGGGCAAAGAACAAGTATAAAAGATTAGCAATTCAATGTTGTTTTGAAGAGAAAAGAATGAGTATCTATGTAGAAAGATTATCAGGGAAAATCTGTATTGCAAAGTCTATCTATCGTATTTCTGAGGTGATTATCACAATGTCACCTCATTACCCTACATACCCGAAAAATCTCTCTGGATTTCATCTCTTCATGGTTCTATAATTTCTATTAATCTAGAGTTCCCAAACAGAATATAAGTAATTTAATTTGTAAATGTATTTATAATATCAACATCCTTATTTTACTAGGAAGTGGTTTTAAACTGCTAGTTATAAAACAGTATGTAGTCTCAAATAAATGGAGAAAAATATCTGTTAAATCACGTACTGATTATCACTTATATAGTCATATTTATGTAAGTAATATATTTAATCTAATAAAAGGAAGTCACAAATAGATATTTCTACACATTTGTAGAATTCAATTCACTGATAGAGTAGGCTCTCAGATTTTTTGTCCTCTTTGAATGTAGTGAAGAAATGGGCAGTTCAGTAAATGAACTTCAATACACATTCTAAGGTACCTTGCAGAGACCCCTGATGTGTAACATACTGGAATAAGACTATAATATACTAATAATTTGATTTTCAGTAGAGGGTGTAAGAGAATGAGACAATACTTGTTATTGGTTATTGGAATTTTATTTTTTTTTAGGTTGGTCGCCCATAGCCGTGGTTAGTTTATCTGTAGAATAATACTTTCATTTCCACTAACTCATTTGCACTGGTCCCTGCTGAGGTCAGAAAACTGAACTAGGTGAACTTCAGATCTTATACCACACATTATTTGCAATAAAAAGAACCACTTTTTCACATCAAGTACAAATACATAGAGGAAATTATTACTTCTAGGTGTTGTAGATTAGAATTTGTGTAGGCTTTTTTCATACGTATCCCAAATAAGGCTGTTATGCTGATTTTCCTATCAGCAATGTCAATGTCAAAATGATTGGGAAGATTTTATATATATATATAAAAAAAATAAAAATAGTTTTAATTTTGTCTTTTTCATCCTTCGGTCTTCAGTGCAAACAACCTTGTGACAGCAAACCTAGCACAGGTTTGGCACTCTTCAATCAAAAATGGCATCTTTCTTCTGAACCCAAGACACCAGAACTAGTTTGTAAAGGAACAGTTCATGCAGTGATCCAAACTTCATACCCAGGGGTAAGAGCAAAGTGAAAATTTTGTCAGAAAAACAATGCAAGTCATCCAGTGTGCAGGTGGAAGATGTGAGATCTCTTCAAGTGAAGCCTTTTTCAACTGCTGTGACTGCCAGTGCTCAGGTGGACAATAAGCCTTTACATGTACAATATTAATTTGTCCTGTGTATTACACATAATATAATTGACACATCATAAATGTTATCACCCTGTCTGATAACCGTTTTTATATTTACTAGTTCCTATTCCTCCATTACATAAGGTATTTGTTTCAGATAACTGTCCTTTGTGCCATGTGTAGCACTGACAAAGTGCGTACACAGTGTGCACTGTCGATTCTTGTTGAAACTTCATTCATTTTACCAGATTGATAATGATTGTACTTTATCACTTGGCACAAGAGACTTTTATTTTAAAAGTGTATTAGCTTACTGGGTACTCATTTATAAGTTGTATTGTTAGTAGTCTTGCTGGTGACTTCACCATGGCAGACTCCTTTGAAGTGCAGACTTTCTTCTATCATGTTTGCACTTTTAAATGGCTGTGTCACCAGCCTCTGCTTACATTTTGATTCATGTATCTCCCGGGGCTGGCAGTCATAGTGGTAAATATTGGCACTAGGAAGCTGGCAGGCTGCAGATGTGTATGTAGGGGGGGAGGGTGTAGGAGGGAGAGGTATGTTTAATAGGGGTTTTTTACTATCGCCTTTGTTTAGGGCTAAATTCTGCTACATCTAGGCTGTGTAGTAGTTTATCACTCAGGCAGAACTGTAAAATTACTGAAAAAATTCATATACAGAGATAACATCTAGAATAAATGTGATAATATTTGTTACAGAAAGTTTCTATTGTATAAGAAAATTTTTCATCCTTGTTACAGAATATCAGTTGTATGTCAATAATATTGGCTAAACTCTTCAGAGTTGTTATAGAGTGTCAAAATTATGTCAGTCTGTATTGGTTATTTACCTGGCTTTCATTAACAGTGTTGGAGCACATTTCAGGCATTTCTGGAAAGTGTTATTGAACTGACTTCAGAAACAGGAGATTTGGGTAGCAGGAGGTTAATTTCTACATTTTTAAATGTACATTTTCAGATGCAGAAGCAGATCAGAATCAGATGCCGCAGTGCACAAATCCTAAAGTAGCTGAACACAAAAATGTAATTTCACAGGAGTAGTGGAGTAACTTCTTTCCAGATCTGGAAATGAAAGTATAAGAATTTTCATCTAGAATCACATTTATGTTGTGCCTGAGCAAATATTCTTGAGGATTTGTTATCTTGAATGAAGGATTTCATAAGCATGGGTTTGCTGCTTCTAGACGTGATATACTCAGGGATACCTGTGCCTGACTCTGACATTTTCGATTCTAGGGCTGTTGCATGCAGTGTGTAGATTTGTCCATCAGATTTTCAAAATACATACAAATCCTTTTCTCCTGACTATCTGTATCTTTAACTGCATTCATTAAAAATTTTTATCCTTAGACACATGCTTAAAATAGTATAAGAGGTAGAACAGGAACATAAATTCAAGACTTGAACTGGTTGAAGGATAGAAGTCAGAGACTCATGATCAATGAGATGGAGTCTAGTAGGAGGTCTGTGTCTAGTGGAGTTCCTCAAGGGTCAGTACTGGGACCACTACTGTTCAATATATTCATTAATGACGTGGATGAGGGAACAGAGTGCGCTGTCAGCAAGTTTGCTGAGGACACTAAACTGGATGGAGTGGCTGACACACCGGAGGGTTGTGCTGCCATTCAGTGAGACTTAGACAGGCTGGAGAGTTGGGCAAGGAGAAATTGAATGAGATTCAATAAGGCCAAGCTTTGAGTTTTGCACCTGGGAAAGACCAACCCCATGTATTTGTATAGGTTGGGGACTGACCTGTTGGAGAACAGTGAAAGAGAGAGGCACCTGGGGTTCCTGGTGGATGGAAGGATGACCATGAGGCAGCAGTGTGCTCTTGTGGTCAGGAGGGCCAATGGGATTCTGGGGTGTATTTGAAGGGGTGTGGTCAAGAGAGGTTCTTCTTCCCCCTTACACTACCCTGGTGAGGCCGCATCTGGAATCTGTGTCCAGTTCTGAGCCCCTCGCTTGAAGAAGGATAGGGAATTGCTGGAAAGAGTCCATCGCAGAGCCACCAAGATGATAAAGGGGGTGGAACATCTTCCTTCTGAGGAAAGGCTGAGGAAGCTGGGTCTCTTTAGCTTGGAGAAGAGGAGACTAAGTGGTGACCTTAGCTATGCTTTTAAATATGTGCAGGGTATGTGTCAGGAGGACGGGGTCAGGCTCTTCTCTGTGAAGCTCAGTGATAGGACAAGAGGCAATGGTTGTAAGCTGAAGAATAGGAGATTCCATGTGAATACACGTAGGAATTTTTTCCCAGTTCAGGTGCCAGAGCACTGGATGAGACTGCCCAGAGAGGCTGGGGAGTCTCCTTCTCTGGAGATATTCAAAACCCGTCTGAACGCGTTTCTGTGAGACCTGGTCTAGAGAATTCTTTTCTGGCAGGAGGATTGAACTCTCAACATTCTGTGATTCTATGATTCTGTGAACTTACTAGGATAACTTCTATCATCGTTTCTTTGTAGACTTGATAAAACAGAGGGTGGTATTCAGATTTTAGACAGAAAATATTGAGATTATTTGTGATTAATCTAAACAATTTCTGGGGTATCCTCTCATTCTGGGTAAGTGACAATATAATGTCATTGTGTTGTCACCTAATACGATGTTATGAAGACTGTATTCCAGTCAGTTCAAAGTAGGGTAACTCCCCAATAAATCTGTTGTGTAGGATGCAGTGATACACAACGTGATATAAAAGACCTCTACGGTCTGACTAGCTTGATATTATTTTGTAACCTTTCGTA
>VWZX01001734.1:13983-57214 GCA_013399015.1 Galbula dea | reverse complement strand
AACACTAGGGTTTTTTCTCCAGTCACAGGTAGGGTGAGTATTACTTGTGTCACAACTTTTTTGTTTTCAGAGGGAAAATGCTTGATGTTTTTAAGGAAAAAAAAAAAGCCACAAAACCTAATTCCAAAGGAAAAAATGTAAATGAAATGTAAGCGGTCAAATTAAAAATTTAATAAAATAATCCAAGACATTTTAAGGAAACAAAAATTGTAATGAATTATTCTTGGAGATTGGAATGCAACACTTTACTCAAAAGCAATCTATGAAAGTTGAATAAAATGATAACAGAAGCCAAAGGATCAGAAAAAAAGAATTAACCTGCAGACACTATATTAGAAGTGGATGCTCCATTGTTCTTTTATTTGTTGATTTTTATTTTCTACTGTATTCTGAATGCCTGCAATATTCTGGAGTATTTTTAGGTATGCTCAAGAATATATATATAATCTGTTTCCTTTTTGGCTGCTGTTTCACAGAGATCCTTTCCCATTGTTTTCACTTTTGTTTATTTGTCTTCCCTTCTATAAGAGGGAGACACATATTTTAAGGATGTCATTTCAGCCAGCCATAGAGAGGTCAGGGTGTCTGGTTTTGTCTTTCAAGACCTCTGTTCAGATACAACCAACTATACTATAGTCCACAGAATAGAAAATCTATTTCTATAATTCTTTCTTTAGACAGAACTTACAAAAGTATTGTCTATATTTTGCTGACTTAATTTGTAATTTTCGGTTTATTACATCTTCTTTATTCCTCACTTACCAAAAATTTGTACCAAGCTTCATATGTGCATTGCACAAAAATACTCACATAGACTTAGTAAGAAAATATTTACACATATTTACTTTCTGTAGATAGCTTATTAATATTTTTACTTCCCTTAGAGCAGGAAGTAATTTATTCATTGAGAGATACTAAAAGGAAGCTTCTCCTTAATCTCAAATACTAATGGCTTCTAGTTATGTCATTGTTTATCTGGACAGCTGAGGAGACAAAGTTTTGGAGGTGTAGGAATATTCCCTGCTGTTGCTGGAATTACTTAAAGAAGGAGCAAAGAAGGGTTTAGTAAGCTCCATTGTGATACTCATGGAAGACTCCTAGAAACTCTGCAGAACCTTCTCTTGCATTTAAAGGGTGAGAAGATAATGGGTAAGAAAAGAACAGTGTTTTCTGTTTGGAGATTTCCAAACAACTGAGATTGAAAAGACGTTATGACTCCAAACATGTCTTCAAGTTTCCTTGCCACTCAAACCTATCTTCTTTTGTTGTAGTACCATAATAAAAAATATAGTACCATAGTATGTACAGTATATAGTACCATATAATGAAATATAGTACCATAATAGTTAATGACAAAAATAAAATTTACATCCCAATTGTCTCTCCATTTGCAAACACATCTCTGCATATGTTAAAACAGTTCCATAGCACTTGTCTGACAGCGACAAAAAGAGAGTATGAAAAAATACAAAATAGGTTTCAACGAAACAGAAGGCAGGTGGAGGAGAATAGCAGGACTTCCTTCTGAAAGCAGTATAGATGCTGAGAGTACCTTAGCTCAGGACTCAGGCAGAGACAAACATGTCTGGATTCGGTATGGATACACTCATCCAATAAAATAGTAAAAACTGTCTGTAAAAGCCCTGGCAAAGCTCTGAACAGGTCAGATGCTGAGTCTAGAACTACAGATCCCAAAGCATTAAGAGAGAAAACTAATTGATGGTGCTCATAAATAATAAAATAACACATTAACATTGCAGCCTTATCTTTCGAGTTTCATGGGTATTGAAGTGGCTAGGATTTTTTCAAATGTTGGGAACAAATGAAGAAAATATGCCCCCAGACAACTACAAATCCATCCCATACATCTTGATAACCCATTAACAAAAAGATGGAGATAGTCTAGCCCTATGTTTTCATTACTTTATATACCTAACATCATCCATCAACTAAATAATTTGAGCATGAAAAGTCAAATCAATAAATGAGTGATCTCAGCTTTTTTGATTCACATTCTTATATTACATCATCTATAAAACCTCTCTTAGTACAGCTTGTAGTATGGATGTCTGAATGTGAAGAAATTGGGAAGAATATCTGTTGAAGTGATAAACAGCTAGTGGTTCATATATCTACATTAAGTGATCTTGATAAGTAAGCTTTCCAAATGGAGTAGTACAATCATTCAACACCATGGAGTGAGTGCATTACCTCATGAAATCTTTTGGCTTGTCACAATATCATGTTAACTCAGATTAAAGACCATTCTGCATTCCATGTCTGATTTTCCTTGCATGTCTCCTCCATCATTGTTTCTTAAAAAGAAATATATATAGATTCTTAAAATCAAAAGTCAAGGTTAGTCTGACTTCACAGCTACATTATCTAAAAACATTTTGTTAGATGGGTTTATATTCTGTCAATGGAAGAAGAAACAGAGACTGAAAGTCAGAAAAAATAAAGCTGCAGTAACGTAGCAGTGCAAAAGGAGATAATATATGTACTATTTTGCTAGATTTTTTAGTAAAGCTTTCAGCACTGTATTATGGTCCTCTAACATAATATAAATCTAAAGCCACAGAAACAGATATCTTATCTAGGTAATACTTGGTGTACAATTCTAGTCTTCTGTGAAGCTCAAAATATACTCCTTCTAGTAGAGGTAAGTACTTGCAAGAAAAAGTTCAGTTACAAAGTCTAATTATGACATGATTAAGCCTGAATGACAATTAATGAAGAAGATAAGTATCACCACAGTATTCTGTTGGAAGTCATTCATTGAATGCTTTCAGAAGTTATAAGTGAGACTAACAACCTGTGTGATAGTATACAGATAAGCTTATAGTGCTCCACATCTTAAGTGATCTAACCTGCCCTGTAGACAAGCAGAAGCCTATCTGGCCAAAAGGTAAAGGATGGTCAACTGCATCACAAATAACAGGCCTTACACTGGAGTTCACAACCCTCAATTCAGGGAGCTTGAAAACTACCACTGTAAAATTAGAATAATTATTTAGTAAGTGTGCTGTAGTTTTTTTTCTTTTTTTTTTTTTTTTTCTGAGACAAACTACATAGAAGGAACTGTCAGCATAAGAAAACAGATGCAACCCAAGTTCCTTGTCCCACCACAATACATGTGTGGACCCAAGCTTTCAACTCAGAATATCCATTTCTGTTTGCTTCATTATATTCTAAACGTTCTTAAGATAACATGTTTATGCCTGAATTTCATATATCTTTGACATCAGGAAGAGCCAAGAATACAGGTGTCTTTCAAAAACTATGGAGATTTCAGCAGTTCCAAGCCCTCCTAGTGAAATACAGTTCCATGACTCATGTAGAAAGTACGTGTAACATTGGATGATAAGGAATAGATTTATTTGCCAAGTTGCAGAGTAGCAAAGTCACTGGAACATCCTGTTTGTGATATTTTTTTTCTATATAGTCAGTATGTACCGTTTGTCTGGACTGTAAGGTACACACTAACACACAGGTTTTATAGTGATCACTCTCCTAGAATGTAAATAACATGTTCTGCTAAGCCTTTAAATAGTCTGCTGATCATACTCTTATTTCACTCTTAGAGAAAAAAGAAAAAGTTACTAAAAGATAAGGGGCTTTTGAAGAAAGTGTGATTATTTAAAAATTATACATTTTATAAGATAAGGTTTAAACACATGTCAGGAGAAGTCAACATTGCATTATGAATGGTGGTGATTATGTTATCTGTAAACTTTGAAGCTCTACGTACTAGTGTGAACAATTGACTCCGTTGTTTTGTCATTACCATCAGCATTCCCCTTCAGAGCTACTGAACTGACTGCCATTTGCATAGCAAGAAGTAAGGAAGGCTTGTTTTCCCACTAATATTTCACTGAATCTTTAGTTTGAGCTGAACGGGACTTTTCACCTTCCTATCTGCTGCACTGTTTTGCCTGGATTGTAAAATTGACTGAATACTAACCTCTACACCTAAATCATTAAGAAGATAATTCAGAAGAATATTTTACCTGAAGGATCAAGATCAGTTCCTAAAATAGCATAATTTGATAAAGCTTATAGACTTTGTTATTACTTTTTAAATCTAATTTCCTTATTCAGTTATGCTAAATTGCTGCACAATTTAAATGTTTGACCACCAGATCAATATCTAGTAGCTAAAATTCAAGAAGAAATATTTCTTCTTTTAATTGATATGTAGATTTTGCCTGAAAATTATATGTGCTTTTATTATTTATTCAACAAACTGCACTGTTTTAAGGGTTGCTCGGAATAAAAACTGTATCTCTTCCTTTTTTGTGTTTCATTAAGTATATTAAAAAGCATATGAAAACCATTTTTCCAAGCCCAAACTTCCTGCACAATTGCTCAATGAGTGGAAAGAAAAATTAGTCTTACACTGTTCAATCCTATTTCAAACAGAACTGTAGAATGAGAGAAGAGGAGCAGAACTGGGATTTTCTTTCGCTAAAATGGAGCTGAGCCAATCGTAAGGTATTTTATGACCCAGAGAAAGCGAAGAACAGGGAAAGATTTTGTCATCTGTTCCTTCCAAAGAACTTTCTGATTTAGTTTGTGCACTCTGATAATCAGTGCCTGTTTTGTTGACTTTGTGTGTGTATGTTTGGTTTTTTCTCCTGTTTTCTCAAGTTTTAAATTGTCAGAATGTAATCTGTAAAGAATTTTCTTCTGGAGGTATCTAAATATATCACTATTCACTTACAGATTTTACATTCTGAGTGCTCCGTTTTCAACACTTAGCAGAAAATAATACTGGGGAAAAAAAATGTTGACAAATGTTCTTTTAAAAAATTCCTGCTAACCCACTGTAGACTTTGTTAGAAATAAACAACTTGCTTGCTTTTCCATAAGGAGAACACTGAGACTTCAATAAGCCAAGGAAGACCTGGAAATGAAATCCACTACTCTGTTATTTTGTTGTCCATAGGATTTAATAACACAGTTCATTGTTCACTGAAGCACAAAAGTCTGGTGAAAATTACAATAGAACAGGAAAAAAAGGTAGAATCTTCCCCCTCCTGCCACAGGACTAGTTCCATGTTTTTTCTCTCAAGAACACTGGACTTATATGATACAGCAAAACATAAATTTAAGATTATTAAATAAACATTGTTCAAGTAATTTTCATATTTTTAAGTAAATTAACTTTTGAATGGACTAAAAGAATAAAATAATGCCATCAAAGTTCTAGAATTACTTGTACCATCTCCTATCAATTTCATTTGCAGTTAAAGAGTTTCTAGGGGACCGATTATTTATATTCTAAGAAAATCAGAAGAACTAACTCCCTTCCTCTAGCAGGCATGAGAATAGTATAACTGTATTCTAAATATATATTTTACAAAATAGACTTTTTGCAGTCATTCAACAATGTGACATTTACTTTAGTCTTAAAAAGTCACATAGCTTTTCTTTAAAAGAAGAAAAATACAAGTTAAAAACCTATAATAGGTCATGAAACTGATCCAACATGAAGCTTTGAATATATTTACAGGTGCGGGCCATGCAGATGGGTTCAGGTTTAGCAGCAAGTTTAACTTTATGGAAGTGTTTGTTTCTAGAGGAAGAGTGCCTACCTCTGTTGTTACTGTATTTGTTTGGTTTTGTTTGTTTGTTTGTTTTTTTAATGTGTTAGGAAATTAATCATTATATGTATCAGAAGGAAAAGATGTACGTTGGTGGATTTAATATTCCATGTAACCCACATGTCAAAATGTGGAACTTGCAATGCATGGCCTTGAACTTAGGAAATCATGAGAAATCTTGCCAACTTCATACTTGTGGTCAGTGAGGATTAGAAACATGATTTTTCAGAGTGAGAACAAAAATAAAAGGTTTTCAAGATAGGGTTATGAATCTTGGCATGTTGTACAGTCAGGCTAAAGAAAATCAATTCTGCTACTTATTGTAGTGGCAGTTTTCCTCAGAATTACATGCAGATGTGATCAAATGGTGATGACAACTAGGAAAGAACAAAAGGCAGCAGTTACTGCTAATCTGGATTAATTAATACAACTATGGGACAAGGTACTAGAGATCAAAATTTCTTCCTTCTTTTCATGCTTATCCCAGCGGTTTTGAGAAATCCCTTGCACACGAATACATAGCAATTATCTTTTATGAGAACTACTATGTTGTTCTCTTTATAGTTATAGTTACAGAAAATAGGAAGACTATTTGTGATAGGAAATCTTGCATAAAAGGAAGTAATTCAAGTGTGTTTATTGTATTTAGACATTTTTTTCTTCCAAATACAGATACAATATATAAACTTTTTTCCCCACCAAATCCAATAAATATCATTAAAGAGTTACTTTACACTCTATGAGTTGACTTTCCACTATGTAGCTGCAGAAATGTCTTGTGTTTTAGAAATATCCACTAGTAGGAAACTGGATTAGTAAAAACTGCTCCTTACTCTACCATTGCATGTAGTAATTAGTGGAACAGATGTCCATTGCTTTGTAAGAGGACGAGAGCTTCTTCTGGACAAAAACTGAATAATCAATTCTGTAGGAATGAGAAGGAAGGTAATCCTAGATGTTGCTTAAACAAGTACAAGGATAGGCAGGAAGTGCAGTATCAAAGGGATGCAACAAGTTCACTTTCAGCACCCCTAAAATTCCCAAATTTATAGTGAGTAATTCAATTCAAATAATCAATCCAAGTATGCTAGTGAGACAGAAGCATAACAAATTTTATATCAAGAAGTGCCTATAAATTTTAAGCTCCTACAATCTAGTTTTTGAACTAAGTCACTTATGTACAAACACATTACAAAATCACAGAATCACGGAATATTAGAAGCTGGAAGGGACTTCGAAAGATCATCTAGTCCAACCTCCCCTGCCACACCAGGATTCCCTAGACCAGGTCACACAGAAGTGCATCCAGACGGGTTTTTAACACCTCCATAGAAGGAGACTCCATAACCTCTCTGGGCAGTCTGTTCCAGTGCTCTGGCACCCTCACTAGGAAAAATTTTCTTCCTGTATTCACACAGAACTTCCTACGATTCAGCTTACAGCCGTTGCCCCTTGTCTTGTCACTGAGAAGAGCCTGACACCACCATCCTGACACACATCCTTCACATACTTAAAAGTATAGTTAAGGGCACCACTTAGTCTCCTCTTCTCCAAGCTAAAGAGACCCAGCTTCTTCAGCCTTTCCTCAGAAGGAAGATGTTCCACCCCCTTCATCGTCTTGGTGGCTCTGCTCTGAACTCTTTCCAGCAGTTCCCTATCCTTCTTCAACAAGATTCCAGATGCGGCCTCACCAGGGTAGTGTAAGGGGGAAGAAGAACCTCTCTTGACCACACCCCTTCAAATACACCCCAGAATCCCATTGGCCCTCCTGACCACAAGAGCACACTGCTGCCTCATGGTCATACTTCTATCCACCAGGACACCCAGGTCCCTTTCCCCTTCACTGCTCTCCAACAGCTCAGTCCCCAACCTATACACATACATGGGGTTGGTCTTTCCCAGGTGCAAAACTCAAAGCTTGGCCTTATTGAATCTCATTCAATTTCTCCTTGACCAGCTCTCCAGCTTGTCTAAGTCTCACTGAATGGCAGCACAACCCTCTGGTGTGTCAGCCACTCCATCCAGTTTAGTGTCCTCAGCAAACTTGCTGACAGCGCACTCTGTTCCCTCATCCACGTCATTAATAAATATATTCAAAAGCACTGGTCCCAGTGCCAACCCCTGAAGGACTCCGCTAGACACAGGCCTCCAACTAGACTCCATCACAGTGACCACAACCCTCTGACTTCTATCCTTCAACCAGTTCTGAATCCGCCTCAGTACACAATCAGCCAGACCACACTTCCTCACTTCCTCACTTTAGTTGCAAAGATGCTGTGGAAGACAGTGTCAAACGCTTTACTGAAACCAAGAGAAACCACATCCACTGCTCTACCCTCATCTAGCCACCCGGTTATGTCCTCATCAAAGGCTACCAGGTTGGTCAAACATGACTTCCCCTTGGGAAACCCATGCTGACTGCTCCCAATGACAGTCTTATCCTTGAAATGCCTAGAGACAGAGTCAAGGATCAAGTGTTCCATCCTCTTTTCAGGGATGGAGGTGAGGCTGATCATTCTATAGTTACCCGGGTCCTCCTTCTTGCCCTTTNCTGTTCAAACTCAAACTAAGACAATACCATTCAGTATTATTTTTATTATTACATGGTCAGAAATAATTGTATGAAATGTGTTTTGTGAATTACAGTTTTTAGGAATTTACTCTGAAGCTGCTCTTTGGTGATTGTTGATGAACTAAACCTTATAATTTAAAACCCGTAAGTATCTTGAATTATAGTCACAAAATATTTCATTTTTATCTCTTTTTATTAGGAGTTATCCAGTTTATCAGGGGCAGTGTTAGGAACAGTATTACATTGGAAGTACCATTTTGGATTGTTGAATCTAGCCTCCTGCATCCAATCTTAGCACATGGTCACTTTTACACACAAATCCAAGTTTACATCTTCGCATCTTTTTGTGATTATTATTTTTGTCACACCAGAAAGGTTTGTCAAGAATATTTTGCTTCTTAGTAAAATCTTGTTTTTAATTTAGTCTATTTATTCCCAGGTAGTTCATGAACATGCTTAGCTAAATTTGATCTTTAATTTAAGCAGGTTTTTTTTCCTCGCCAATGTTCATTTTCCTGAGGCATTTATTTGGAGAAGTCATGTCTCTTTCCAGCCTTTGTTTTGTTAGGCTACTTAACCAAGCTCTTTGGTTTTGGTTTTGTGTGCATGTGTTTCATTTTTTTGTTAATGAGAAATGCTCACATTTCCCTAACCATTTTAGTTGGCCTTCTTTTCAAACTTTCCAGATGGCATTATTTTCTCTTGAACCTGTGTGACAGGATACAGTTCCCTGCAGGAATCCTGACCAAGATCTCTGTGGGCTCAGTGTATTCCCATTTCTACTCTGCTGCCGGATTTCATAGTAATATTTGTCTCTCTCAGCCAGCTGAGCTACATTGCCTTGTAACAATATCAAGTCACTAGGACTTTTGCCTCCATTATCCTCACTTAACACATGATATTCTGATATTTTTTTGTTTCTGGTTGTTTCTTTCTTACATTTTGTACTATTAAATTTCATTTTCTGTTACCTTTCTCCTGTAAGATGTTTCCATTCTCAGTTTAATGGTGATACCTCCCTGTCATCTCTCTATCATCAACATGTGTTTGCATTTTATGCAATTAACATTAATAAGGATATAAAGATAAAAGCCATTTGAAGATCATTCCCTGAGGAATTCCACTAACAGGCCACTAATATCAACACAAGTTGCCTTCTTTTCACTGTAATTTGTCCTATCACCTCAAAGAAGTTAACTCAAAATTCCTATACTAATCCTTCTTTTCCCTGCATGACCTCAAAATTTCTCCCACAACACTGTGTCAAATTCTTTACTGAAGTCCAGATTAAAATGACTGCATTTCTTCAGTTAATTTATCAAATAAGTGCACCAGGCTATTTCAGCACAATAAACTCTCAGTAAATAACTTTCCATTTACTGATGTATCTTTATTGTTTTTTAATTCACAATCTGTTTGATAACTTTATTATTATACTCAGTGATTCAGCCTCTCTGCTTATAAAATGGCAGTCATAAGTCCTTGATTTTCAGATTTTAGGCAACAATGAATTAGCATTGTTAAAATGCTTTGTGACCCTTCTTAGAAAACAGCCTGAAACGTAAAGTAGTCTTATCATTTTTGTCATATGTTACATTCAAATAGTTACCTTGAATAATTGTGGTATGTGTAAATATCACTTCAATAAATCAAAAAATTCTTAGAGTGGATGTTTTCATTTGTGAAAGCTCTTCTTAAATTAAAATATTGTTTTCCTATTTGTCAAACAATGTTACTTTCATAAGCTGTCAATCAAAACAAAATAAACTATCCTTGTGTTCTATGTAACATAAGAGGATTTGATCAAAAAGGCAAAGAAATGTCAAACATTATTGTCAGCAGTAACCACTTCAGACTCCTAGCACTCTAATATATTTTCTGACTAAATTGCAAAGATATAAGTCATTCATAACTCTTCTTACATGTTATATACATCCACTCATAAATCTGTGTAGAAAGGAGCAAAGTGAATTTTATATTTTCATCATTAATGCAATATTTTTAGTTCGCCTGGGATATACCTAGATGAAATGAATGCAATTAACATGGAAGATTTGTAGTAAATTGACATCCTGTAGATTTAATTATTACCTTTTGGAAAAAAGAAATAAAATTCATATTATATCAGTAAATGCACCAACTGCAATTACTTGCACTTCCCTTTTTTTATTTTATTTTTTTATTTTTTTCTTAAGATTACACATAGAATCATACAATCATTATGATTGGAAAAGACCTCTGAGGTCATCAAGTTCAACCAGAACCTTGCTCACCACTAAACCATGTCCTCAAATACCATATGTACACATTTGTTTGAACACTTCCAAGGATGGTGATTCCACTGCTTTTCTAGGCAACCTGTTCCAATGCCTTATAACCCTCTCAGTGAAGAAATTCTTCCTAATAGCTAACTTGAACCTCCCCTGTCACAACTTGAAGCCATTTCCTCTAGTCTTATAACTTGTTACCCAGGAGCAGAGACCAAGCCCTACCTTACTGTAAGATCCTCTCAGGTAGTTTTAAAGAGTGAGAAGGTTTCCCCTCAGCCTCCTTTTCTCCAGACTAAATAACCCCAGTTGCCTCAGCCAATCCTCAGAAGACTTGTGTTCTGGACTGTTTATCAGCTTCATTGCCCTTTATGAACATGCTCCAGCAACTCAGTGTTCTTGTAGTAAGGGACCCAAACTTGAATACATTATTTGAGTTGCAGCCTCTCCAGTGCTGGTTACAGGAGGGCAAGCACTTCCCTAGTCCTGCTGGCCACACTATGTCTGATACAAGCCATGATGCTGTTAGCCTTCTTGGCCACCTGTGCACACTGCTGGCTCATATGAAGCCTAAATGACATGTCTGTTCTTCAGATCTCTATATACCCAAGAGAGAAGATGAAGGGAAATTACTGATAAAGAGGAAACATTATACGTGAAGAACTTTCCTCTGGAACTGTCCTGTACTCAATTAAAGTATCTTTGCATTTATTTTGATAAGTTTCTGTAGTTTTTAATAAGACCTATATATATACATATATATATAAACTATTATTTAAAAAATTTAGACCGAAGACATTGTTCTTCTAATTGTTGCATGATATTTTGAACTGCCTCAAATGTCCTTATAGTTTTTCTATTGATTACTTTAATATTTTTATTTTTTAAAAAATGATAATATATAAATACATTTTTTGTCATCTAAACCTCTTTATATTTTTTATATAGAATGTGAAATGCTGAAAAAAACCCCCCATAATAACTCTAATAAAGATGAATAACATTATGTAGGGATAATTTAAAAACAAACTACTGTTCTGATTCAGTAAAGTAAAGGAACATAAGCTAATGAAACTCCTGAGCAGTTCCAGTGAAAACACTTGAGCTAGCTCATGCCCCTAAAAGATTCTGAGAGCACATTTTATGCTCATTGAGTCCACAGCAATGGATTTGGCCCCAAGATTGCCTATAACAATGCACAGGCTTCATAGTTGATTGGAGACACCTTAAAATCATTTCTATCATGATTCTACATGAGATTTTTATTCGGATAATTCCTTAAGACTGTTGTTTCAAAGTTCTTTCAAAATGTTGGTTTACTGTAAAGAACATGCCAAGAGCTTGTCTTTGTGTCTGTATAACCATTCTAAAACACAGAATCACAGAAGGTTAGGAGTTGGAAGGGACCTCGAAAGATATCTAGCCCAACACCCTTCCCACAGCAGAATTCCTTAGACCAGGTCACACAGAAGCACATCCAGACGGGTTTTGAATATCTCCATAGAAGGAGACTCCACTACCTCTCTGGGCAGTCTGCTGCAGTGCTCACTCACCCTCACTGGCAAAAAATTTCTACGTGCATTCACATTGAACATCCTATGCGTCAGCTTACGTAAGTCTTCATAGATAACAGAAACCTGTTCTCAGTCCCAGTAAACCTCAGAAAGGTTTCCTTTGAGCCATTCTTTTCATTCAAGTTTCAAAAAATCACAGAATGTTAGGACTTGGAAGGCACCTAAAAAGATCATCTAGTCCAAACCCCCGGCCGCAGCAGGATTCCCTAGACCAGGACATCCAGACGGCTTTTGAATATCTCCAGAGAAGGAGACTCCACAACCCCTCTGGGCAGACCATTCCAGTGCTCTGGCATCTTCACTGGGAAAAAATTTCTTTGTGCATTCGCATGGAACCTCCTATGCTTCAGCTTACAGCCATTGCCCCTTGTCCTGTCACTGGGCTTCACTGAGAAGAGCCTGACCCCATCCTCCTGACACACACCCATCACATACTTAAAAGCATAGATGAGTCTCGTCTTCTCCAAGTGAAGAAGACCCAGGTCCCTCAGCCTTTCCTCAGAAGGAAGATGTTCCACCCCCTTCAGCATCTTGGTGGTCCTATGCTGGACTCTCCCCAGCAGTTCCCTGTCCTTCTTCAACTGAGGGGCCCAGAACTGGACACAGAATTCCAGATGCGGCCTCACCAGGGTAGTGTAAGGGGGAAGAAGAACCTCTCTTGACCTACTAAACAGACCTCTTCTAAGACACCCCAGAATCCCGTTGGCCCTCCTGACCACAAGAGCACACTGCTGCCTCATGGTCATACTTCCATCCACAAGGATGCCCGGGTGCCTTTCCCTTTCACTGCTCTCCAACAGGTCAGTCCCCAACCTATACACATACATGGGGTTGGTCTTTCCCAGGTGCAAAACTCAAAGCTTGGCCTTATTGAATCTCATTCAATTTCTCCCTGCCCAACTCTCCAGCCTGTCTAAGTCTCACTAAAGGCAGCACAACCTTCTGGCGTGTCAGCCACTCCACCCAGTTTAGTGTCCTCAGCAAACTTGCTGACAACGCACTCTGTTCCCTCATCCACGTCATTAATAAATATATTCAAAAGCACTGGTCCCAGTGCCAACCCCTGAGGGACTTCACTAGACACAGGCCTCCTACTAGACTCCATCACAGTGACCACAACTCTCTGACTTCTGTCCTTCAACCAGTTCAGAATCCACCTCACTACCCAATCACCCAGACCACACTTCCTCACTTTAGTTGCAAGGATGCTGTGGGAGACAGTGTCAAACGCTTTACTGAAACCAAGAGAAACCACATCCACTGCTCTATCCTCATCTAGCCACCCAGTTATGTCCTCATCAAAGGCTATCAGGTTGGTCAAACATGACTTCCCCTTGGGAAACCCATGCTGACTGCTCCTAATGACCACCTTAGCCTTGATATGCCTAGAGACAGAGTCAAGGATAAAGTGTTCCATCCCCTTTCCAGGGATGGAGGTGAGGCTGACTGCTCTATAGTTACCCGGGTCCTCCTTCTTGCCCTTTTTGAAGACTGGAGTGATGTTTGCCTTTCTCCAATCCCCAAGCACCTCTCCTGTCCCCCATCACTTACCAAAGATGATGGAGAGTGGCCTGGCAATTACTTCTGCCAGCTCCCTCAGCAGCATCAGGTTCATCCCGTACAACACTTGGATTTTTGGATGTCCAAATGGCTTAGCTGTTCCTCAACCCAGCCCTCTTCAATTAAGGAAAAATCCTCCATTATCCTAACATCACCTGAAGACTCAGGGGTCAGAGACTTCTGAGGATAGTCTCTAACAGTAAAGACAGAGGCAAAGAAGGCATTCAGTAACTCCACCTTTTTTGTATCTTCTGTCAGCAAGGCAACCACCTCATTCAGCAGGGGGCCTACATTGCCTCTAGTGTTAGTTTTTCAGGCAATGTGTTTGAAGAAGCCCTTCTTATTGTCCTTTACCTCCCTTGCAAGGTTTAATTCCAGAGAGGCCTTAGCTTTCCTAGTTGACTCCCTACATCCTGTGACAACAGTCTTACACTCTTCCCATGGGACCAGCCCCTCCTTCCATGATCTGTACACTCTCGTCTTCCACTTCAGTTTGCCCAGCAGTTCCCTACTTAACAACATGCGTCTCCTGGCTCCCATTCTCCATTTTCTAAGTGTTGGGAAGCTCTGATTTTGAGCTTGGAAGAAGTGGACCTTGAATGTCAACCAAGTCTCTTGGACCCCTTTATCTTCTAGTCCTCTGTCCCATGAGATTTCCCCTAGCAATTTCTTGAAAAGGTCCAAGTTGGCCCTACTGAAGTCCAGGGTTGTGATCCTACTAGGTATTCTGTTTCTACCACACAAGATCCTGAGCCCTACCATCTCATAATTGCTGCAGCCAAGGTTGCCCTCAACCTCTACCTTTTCAACCAGCCCTTCCGTTTTAGTGAGTATCAGGTCCAGCAATGCTGAGCATTGCAATTTTACCCTAGGGAGGTTGGAATCCTTCCGGTCTGTGTTAGTACTAGCACTAGAACTCTGGTCCACTGGTGCAGNGTGAATGGCTGGCTGAGTAGGCCTTCCAGCAAACAGCTAGGTAGTTAAAATCCTCCATAAGAACTAGCGCCTGTGATTGNGCCCTGCTAGCTCTTGTCCTAGAATCCTTTTTCCCATGGAAGGGAAGCCTTTCCCACCTCCTATCATGTGGCCTGGTATCTTGTAATTCCAGCAATTATCAAAGCACCCAAAGCCCTTCCTGTAGCACCAGTCTCGGAGCCAGGTATTTATGGACTGAATTCTTCTACTCCTTTCCATATCATGGTCAGGTACTAGAAGTAGGGAAGAAAAAATAACTTGTGTCCCACACCCTTTTAACAACCATACAAAGGCCTTGAAATCTCTCTTATCTGCCATCAGACTACAGCTTCCTCTGCATCTGTCTGAAAGATCAGTAATGGATAAAAGTTTGATGACCGCATTGTGTTGGGAAGTTTCCTAGTAATATCCCTAATTCAGGCTCCTGGAACTTTGTAGACCTCCCTGTGATGAAGGCCTACCCTGTTTATTGGACTTTCTGTTCCCTTTAGGAGCGAGTCTCTGACAACCACAACTTTTCTTCTTTGTGGAAGAGGTTGTGATATGTCCAGGAAGCCTAGTGTACTGCAGCCAGACCTCTGGTACAGGTTGCCTGTCATCCACATCCCCATTAGACTGGCTGTCTTCAAGCAGGGCTTCATATCTATTTCTGAGTGACTTCTGGGAAGATGAGGCATGCAAGGAAGACACTCACCTTCTGTAGCAGCCATTAACTCTCCTCCACTCACCCTTTTCATTTAGGCTTCTGTCTTTTACCATTGCCCACCTTTCTTTCTGTAGAGCCCTGTACCTGTTGTGTATAGGCAACTGAGAAGACAGAGGAGGTGGGGAGTGGGCTCTCTTGCCTCTCCCACCTCTCCAGGGCAGGACCTGCTTCCATTCCCCCCCATCTCTTGGGTCATTCTTTTTCAGGCAACAAGAGGACATGGGATCCTCTGCTTCTTGTACAGCCCTCACCTGCTGCCCCTTCCTCAGGGATGGCAGAGCCTGGCCACACCATTCTATCTCCATTTCACATTCTTTTATAGTCCTTAACCTTGTGACTTCTTCCTTCAGCTCAGCCACCATACTGAGCAGATCATTCACCTGTTCACATCTGACACAGGTGTTATCTCCACTAAATTCTATTGCAAATGTCAGGCTCTGGCACTCTCCACAGCCACAGGCTTGGACACCAACATGTTTTTGCAGGGCCTCTGGGTGCCCACAGTTTTTCTAACAGCAACCCTCAGCCGAGTTACAACCATGCCTGGATATTTACAATAGACCAACCTCGCAGGCTGTGGTGACACACCCATATGACTCACCCCTCTTATTCCCTGACCTCTTCCAGTGGTCCCTGTGCTCCTGGGGGATTTAAATCAGCTGCACTGACTGCGGCCCTTCCCACACCTGTCCCTGCCTCCCTCATGAGAAGACCAGGCCAGGGGTCAGAAATTGTGGCTAGCTGGGGGTAGCAGGTGGCCATACAAGCTTATATGCTCAAGGGAGCCAAAAGTCCTCCAGATTTCCTGTTCTGCTGTCTGAATATATTGGTTGCATTTGTTTAATTTGGAAAATTTGTTCTAAATTAAGTATACATAGTAATTCAGTGTAACCTAACTGTAGAACTTCTCACTTTCTAACATGTATTAGTGCTCATTTTGGGGAAGTCGAACGGATGTTTCTCTGTAGAATGTCTGGAGGTAGTTTCTAACTTCTGCCAGTCTGAACAGTTTCCCATGAGTAGCACATAATAAGGGGAGTGTTTGTGAAAGTTCTTTGTATTGGCTGGCAGTTTACCCTAGGTGACCTACACTTACTCCAGACCTACCACTCCCCAAACTGTCTTTCTTAAAGTCACTCTTCTGATTAAAATGTTGCTAGGAATTGCAAAATTTTTTTTTCTAGCTTTTTTTTCTGTAGTGTTTTGACTGAGATGAACAATTTTTTTTCGTTTTCATTAAGTGTTTCTCGCATGTATGTAAGTTCAGATCCAAAAGTCTGTAAACTGAGCTTAGTTGCTGGCAAGTCAGAGATAAGTCAACAGTGTGCTTTGACAGCCAAAAGGGCCAGCTGTGTCTCGGTGTGCATCAAACACTTCAGTTAGCCAGTGAAGCCAGCCGAGGGAGGACCCCTCTCTATTCTGTGCTGGTGTGACCTCACCTCAATTATTGTGTACAGCTTTAGGCACCACAATATAAGGTTGTTAAGCTGTTGACGAGTTTCTAGAGGGCCACAAAGATGGTGAAGCGTCTAGAGGGGAAGCCATATGAGGAACAGCTAAAGCCACTTGGTTTCTTCAGCATGGATAAGAGATTGAGAAGAGACCTCATTGTGATCTATAAATGCCTTGTGAGGGGAAGTAAAGGGTCAGGAGAGTGATCTCTTGTCTCTGGTGACTACTGACAGGACCCAAAGGAACAGCATGAAGCTCTGCCAAGGTAGATTTGGCTGGATGTTAGGGAAAATGTTCTTCACCAGAGGGTGATGGGGCACCGGAACAGGCTCCCCAAGGAAATAGTTGTTTCACCAGAACTAACAGTATATGGACAATGCTCTTAGAAACTTGATGTGACTTTTAGTGTTGTCCTGTGCATAGATAGGAGTTGAGCTTGATAATCCTTTATGGTCCATTCCTATCAGGGCATTTTCTGTCTCTATAGTTCTATGACAGATGTTCCTGCTATTTCTCCCTGCCTTCACATGGTTTTCATTGTGCATACTCTATTCCCTTGGCTGTCCTGTAAGAACCAATCTTACTTGTTGCTTACTCTCAGGCAGTATTCATAAAGAAATTCTCAAATTATGAAACTTTAAAGGAATTTTCTTTTTAGGTATGCCTTCCCATGTCTCTTTCAGAATTATAAAAATTATGCGTAATGTGTTCAATGAACTTGATTCTAAAAGCAATTAACAATAAAACTGTTGTGAATTAGTATTCATTCCTGTTTTAACATTATACTACAAATTATTTTTGTGGGATAATAGTTTCATAATTAACTTTTGCCAATATATGTTGTTCAACACCTTTTATTTCTCAGATACTAATGAATGAGATCAGTTACAAAGAGGGGAGAGTTGTTGTGAAATCAAAACTTGAGAGTGTTTTGGCACTTTTGACAGTTGTTGCTGAAAAATGTAAGCCCAAATGGACTCTACTTAAGATACCAAAATGCAGCAGACTAAACTATAATTTCATCCCCTGTGGGCCACCTTCTCTGTTCACTCTTATGTCATCATATAGGTTTGACACCTATAATAGTTTTAATAGGTTTTTCTCTGATGTTATTATTGGCTAATGATTCTGTTTTTCTCTGGGGATGGCAAAAATAAGAAGTCACACTGTTCTGCTGTTTTATGTATCTCTACAGGGACAGCCTTAACCATAGTACTCTATGGAAGTATGTCATCTTAAATCAATAGATAGTAAGTTAGCCTTTAACATTTGGATTGCTTGTTTCAGTTTTATAAATCTGACTAGCAATTATATGACTATCTCTTGTGATCTAGTAGTTCAATATTTATCTTAATTAATTTATTTTGCTCTTTGAGTATTTTAAGGGAACTAAAGCAAAGATTGACTTATAAAACATTATTAATGTCCTTTATTCAAGAATTTATGTTTTCTAACAGAATAAAGAAATTTTACATAATGACAACAGCAGCAGATTCTGTGAGATCTTGTTTTTCCTTTAGCAATCACAGAAGGAAAGAAGAAAAACAAAATCCAAAATGTCTCTAATTATTATTGAAATCTTAGAAAACATTTTGGTTTTGCACCATATGTGGGGTTCCATTGAACAACTGAAGTGGGATACTATGGGTACTTAATTCCCTTGGGTTTGCTCCTCCATCAAGGAGAGTCCCAGCTCTTTTAATCATAAGCTAAAAAAATGAACATTTTCAAATCTGTTCAACACTGTGAGAAGTTTATTATTTTCAAATTTAGAACTTCAGTTACTCTAAATCAAAACTGCCTGAATAAATAATTCATGATTTGCAAAGAAAAACATTTTCTCACCCTGTTTCTTATCATTATCTGAAAAATAACGGAAATAAAAAAGAAAATTTTTAGAGTGATTACTTATAAAACAAATTATATTATAAAACTAGTATTTAGTAAATATTATAAAGTAATAGCTGTATAAAATCTTTGTGTAGATTTTATACAGCCAAATTATATATAAGTGTTTCTTTCCATTTCATGGGTGAGGAGGGGGAGTATGATATGAAAGTTGGCAACTATTAAATACCCACTGTAAAATCTGAGTTTACAGAAAACTACATGTATCAGTCCTTACCATACATGCCTTTCCACATTACATTTAGACTTTACCCTCCTATCCTCTTTTCACATCCACTTCTTCCTTTCAATAATTGTATCTTTTCTTTCCTGTATTTCCAGTCTTTACACCTGAACACAAACTGAACATCACTTTATGCTACAGACCATTATCATGCATTTTCTTTCTATTCAATTTACAAATATTAGCCAAAAATTGTATTTGCTCTATACATCAGAAACTTTTCCCAGAGTGAGACCACCACCATGGAAACTTCTAGTGGGAATAAGAAACAGAAACAAGATGAAAAAAAGCAATGATAAAACTTTATATTGTCAGATATCTAATGAAGTGTAGACACTTATATACTGTCATTAATATATTATTCACTTAAACTGTATCGGAAAACTACACCATCTTGGACAAAAGCCTGAGACACCTGAAGCTAAAAGCATTCTTCTGCCTATAAAATCTAGAAGAAAATTAGAAAAATATGGCCAATAAACATTTACCTTCTGTGAGATTTAATGTTTGTGCTGAAGGTCCATTTTTATTTTTAAGTCATGATGCTTAGTGAAGACTATTTTTCTTCTGTAGTTCTTCCAAGAAGAGCAAACCTTTAATGAACTCAGAAGCAGAAAATCCACACTGATCTGCAATGGCTGATCTTGATTTATTGGGAAAGCAAGTTGAAATACATAAATTGAAGAACTAAACACAGAACAGCCTGTAACACCATAAAAAGCATTTAAGTTTTAAGAAAAGAAATACAATTGCAAATAGATTTGAATAGACAATATCAATTACAAACACAAGAAAAATAACAAAAACAAGCTTTCTCCATCAAGTGGTGTGTTGGCTTTTTATTTCTGATCCAAACTTATATTTCTTGTGTCCTTAACGTAAAAGAAGAGCATGGTCCTGTTTAATGTCCAGTTACTTTCACCTTTTTTAAGTGCCAGTTAACATCTTCACTTACGGAAAAGATGTTAAAAAAGATCCTCAGTGGTCTTAAGTGAACACATTCTGTTAAGCAGCAATAATATCCAAGTGTGAAAAGTTTCAAAAGTATATTAAAAAAAGAAGTCCAAATGCTCAAAATTTATAATAGCATAAAAATAGATTTTTAATAATTCAAATACTGTGGATTTTCACTATAGTAAGAGTAATCCATTAAAGTTCATTATGTGTGTTCTTTTTCATGCAAGTCATAAGAGATATGATAGCAAGAGATCTCAGATGTGCACTTAACAATATTATGCTACACATAATGTCTTGGTCTCCCCTAGCTATGTTGCTGATACAGCCATCCATCACTGAAAGGTATTCAGTCATAAATTTGAATTGAATGGAACAAGTGACTGTTTGGGCTGCCTTCTGCCTTCACTGAAGCCTAAATGCTTCTCAGTAGAACTGTGCTTTTTTTTTCTTTCTATTCAGTAATGATGCACTGCTTTCTTTTAGCATGCTAGTACTAAGCTAAAAATAGACAAGGAGAAAAGGCTTCAACCATTTTAAAGAGCACAAGTGACGTGCAGGCTGACCTCTTGACTGCGTGTGTTATAGCTATAGGCAACTCAAATGGTGCCAGGTGGGGATTGCACAGGGCAGAGCAACATCTGTTTCGCTATCACAAGTGTAAATGATAGTTCCTCATGTTATGCCATAAACAGCCTGAGGTAAGAAAGACTGGTAGAGTTGCTGCCACAGATTAAACCCTTGCCAGCAGGTAGGATTCCAGTCCATCTGTCTGTGAGAGTAGCTCAAACAGAATAAAAAGCTTTATAAAATATTATCCAGAGAGGTAAAAGGCAAATAATGCAATTTATATATGGGCTGGAGCCAGAAACGAAAGCAAAACTAGATAGAAAGAGAAGATGCTTTTTCCCTATGATGAATGAAAAGTGCTGTTATATAACCTGTTCCCAGGGCTAGGGGCAACATTTTGTTGTTTTTTTTTCTCCAAGCTCAATTTATACAAAAACAAAGCCATGCAGACACAAAGTACGTATCTTGGATATACAGAACTCTCAAAACTGGACCCCAAAGGTTTACTTTGTCACTCCTTTTTATTTTTTTTAAATTCTGTTCCTACTTTAAGATATTAAAATAACAGTCGATAACTGTGGTATTCACAACAAAGATAACTTTGTGTTCAAAGCAATATGAAATGCTTAATACTAAGTGCCTCCTTAATACCTCAACGAAATGCCTAAGAAATAAATGTATATCCCCAGGCGCACTTAGCTCTCAGACAACCGCCATAACTGTATAAGCTGCATCCTGTGGCTCAAATGGTCAACTACTTGCTGTACATTTGCTTTTTCTTCTACAAATATGAGCTGCTTTAATTACTCTCACCTATTTGGACACAGCAGATAAGTTGAAATCTCTTAATAGAAATACAATGTGTGCAAGTACAAAATACATTGATCAACTAGAACTGAGTTCCCCAGTATGAATTAATTTCAGTTTCAAAAAGCTGGATATCCTTTATTTCAGCAGCATGTTTACAATGTAAGGAAAACATACATTTTATAATCAAGTGTCATCATGGCTAGGGTCGTGAACGAAGATTTGGGAAGGGCTCTACCCATGTTTGTTGCACATAATCGTGTAAATGTGTAACAATTACCATTGTATTCTATATACATTCTGCTGTAAAATATGCAGAAAGAAGACATAAAACATATCCTAGAAAACCTTGCCTGCTTACTAAATTTGAGAAATCTAATATTCTGGAAGTACAACATTGATTTTATTGAGCAAAAATTAATGTGTTTTTTGACTGTGTGGTAAATTTTGGATGTGTCTTGGGCTCTCAGTTTCATAAATTCACTCAAAGCAGAANCCCCCTTCAGCATCTTGGTGGCTCTATGCTGGACTCTTTCAAGCAGTTCCCTATCCTTCTTAAACTGAGAGGCCAGGAACTGGACGCAAGATTCCAGATGTTGCCTCATCAGGGTAGAGCAAAGGGCGAAAAGAACCTCTCTCAACCTACTAGCCACACCCCTTTTAATACACCCCAGAATCCCTTTGTCCCCCCTGGCCACAAGAGCACACTGCTGCCTCATGGTCATCCTTCCATCCACCAGGACTCCCAGCCACCTTTCCCTTTCACTGCTCTCCAACAGGTCAGTCCCCAACCTATCCTGATCCATGGGGTTGATTTTCCCAGGTGCAAAACTCAAAGCTTGGCCTTATTGAATTTCATTCAATTTCTCCCTGACCAACTCTCCAGCTTGTCTAAGTCTCGCTGAATGCAGCTCAAGCCTTCGGTGTGTCAGCCACTCCAGCCTCTTTAGTGTCCTCAGCAAACTTGCTGACAGCGCACTCTGTTCCCTCATCCACGTCATTAATAAATATATTCAAAAGCACTGGTCCCAGTACCGGCCCTGAGGGACTCCACTAGACACAGGCCTCCAGCCAGACTCCATCCCATCGATCATGACTCTCTGACTTCTATCCTTCAACCAGCTCACAATCCACCTGTTATGGTTTGGGTTAGAACAGAATTAATTCAGTTCAGTGACTTTGTTTTCTAAAAGGTATTCCATCCCATATACGATAATCAGTATCAGCTTTTTCCCCCACCCACCTTGCCAAAGCTGCCTGCTAAATGAACTGCCCCTTTAAGAAACCTGAAATTCCTGAATCCAGGGGGAAGCGGAAACCACAGGTTTTTGGGACCCTGGGTGGGGGTGCTGGGAAGTAGTGCCAAGCTGGGAGTGTGCTGGGACCACGAGGAGAGTGTGCTGGGACGTAGTGCCGAGCTGGGAAGTAGTGCCTACCTGCGACACACATGAAGCTGCTACTGGGGATTGCTTGAACTGAGGGGGAACGGCGAGTCTGTGCTGAGGGCTTGCTGGTGTACGGCGTGAGCGTGTTATGGGCTCGTGCTGAGAGCTGTGCACGTGAGCTAATAGCGGGATGGAGAGAAACTGAGAGCTGGCACTGGGACGGTTCGGTATTTGGGTCCTGAATATGTTTATATATGTTTCATTTATTATTGTTAGTATTATTAAAGCAGTTTTAGTTTTTACCATCCAATCCAGAAGCCTCTCTTTAACTGCCGTGGGGTTAGGGTCAGGAAACAAGCNCTAACATCACCTGAAGACTCAGGGGTCAGAGACTTCTGAGGATAGTCTCTAACAGTAAAGACAGAGGCAAAGAAGGCATTCAGTAACTCCACCTTTTTTGTATCTTCTGTCAGCAAGGCAACCACCTCATTCAGCAGGGGGCCTACATTGCCTCTAGTGTTAGTTTTTCAGGCAATGTGTTTGAAGAAGCCCTTCTTATTGTCCTTTACCTCCCTTGCAAGGTTTAATTCCAGAGAGGCCTTAGCTTTCCTAGTTGACTCCCTACATCCTGTGACAACAGTCTTACACTCTTCCCATGGGACCAGCCCCTCCTTCCATGATCTGTACACTCTCGTCTTCCACTTCAGTTTGCCCAGCAGTTCCCTACTTAACAACATGCGTCTCCTGGCTCCCATTCTCCATTTTCTAAGTGTTGGGAAGCTCTGATTTTGAGCTTGGAAGAAGTGGACCTTGAATGTCAACCAAGTCTCTTGGACCCCTTTATCTTCTAGTCCTCTGTCCCATGAGATTTCCCCTAGCAATTTCTTGAAAAGGTCCAAGTTGGCCCTACTGAAGTCCAGGGTTGTGATCCTACTAGGTATTCTGTTTCTACCACACAAGATCCTGAACCCTACCATCTCATAATTGCTGCAGCCAAGGTTGCCCTCAACCTCTACCTTTTCAACCAGCCCTTCCGTTTTAGTGAGTGTCAGGTGCTGCAATGCTCCCCTCCTAGTGGTCTCATTCACCATTTGCGTCAAGAAGTTGTCATTAATACATTGGGGGAACCTCCTGGACTGTGAATGGCTGGCTGAGTAGGCCTTCCAGCAAACAGCTAGGTAGTTAAAATCCTCCATAAGAACTAGCGCCTGTGATTGCAAGGCTGCTGTCAGCTGCCTGGAGAAAGCCTCATCAACTTCCTTTCTCATTCTGATCAGGTGGCCCTTTCAAAAATGATTAGTAAATTTTTGAAGTATCGCGATTTCTAAGGGTGAGAATCAGTCTTAATTGGATTTGCAATACCGTTGTTATATTTTATTTCAATAGCTATGTCTAAATAGTTCAAAAAATTTCTGCCTTTAATGATTTTTTTTTGTAGTCAGGTAATAAGTATCTCAATCTCTTACACCATTCTGGAAAATGTTCCTGTTTACTTGGCACAATAATAAAATACATTTAAGATTTTTAGGAGTCTTTCAGTTTCTAAGTACATTTATAGGAAGCCTGCTTTTGAAATATGTACATTTTTAAAATTTTTTTAGTGTTAGTACATGCATACTTTCATAGATATCTTTAAATTTTTTTTTTGAAAATTCACTGTATCTCATCATAGGTTTCTAAATAGCTTTCTGAAACAACAAGATGCATTTGTTCTTAAGCTCATCTTAAGCTCCACTTAAAACATGACACTAAAAAGCCTTAATTAAATATTCATTAAGAGCTTTTAAGCTAACCATGATATAGAAGACCGCATTTTTTGCTTCTAGAACAAAAATAAGCAGTAGATATTATAACTCATCACACTTCTTCTGTGTATAACAGCTTTTTACTAGAACTAGTCAAGCTGGACCTCATGTTCTAACTCACAACGTTAAAAAATGTTATCGGTTTGGTCAACATTGCCAAGATTAAAATATCAAAAAATACTGTGGAACTTTTGCATGGAGTCATAATTTATGTCAGCATCATAATTAATTATGAGCTTTAAGTGAAAAAATTACATAGGAGTTGTTTTTCTCAAGTAAAATAGTAGTCCAATGCAACAGCAAGAATCAGAAATTATTGAGAAAATGTGGAATTTAGGGTCTGATTGCTCTTTGGAAGGAAGGTTACAAGTCAGGAGCTATTCAGGTACAATTAAATACAGGATTGAGTTAGTTATATTTTGAAACATAATCCCAAAACACAAAGCAATAAAAAAGCTGAAAGTTAAGGAAGAAATACAGTGTGTTAGAAAATGAAATAAACATAGTTCTAATTACACTTTCTGTATTTTAACCTTCAAGTATTTGTAGTAATCAACATCTCAGCCTTGGCCACATTGATCTTCATAACTGGTCTACTCTGGCCTCCAAGAGGGAGGCCTGGAGACACACCATCTATAATGCTGCAGATGCTTTTGAGAAAGCATGCAGGATCTCCCTTGAGGAGAAAAGACAGAGCAGAAAGAATCGTGCCTTGCAGAACACACCATCTAAGGAGTCTTTCTGCTGTGTCTTTTGCAACCGTACATGCCTATCTCATATTGGCCTTTTTAGCCACCACCGTGTGTGCAACAAACGTGGGTAGAGCCTTTCCCAAATCTTCGTTCACGAAGCCTAGCCATGAATTTGTAGTAATATAAATGAAAATGAATGTAGCAGTAGTTTTCTTTTGGAGACAATTATATTGCTATTAGTGTGAACACTCAATGAAGAAGAAACTTTCAAACTTTCATTACAACCCATTGCTGCCATAGCAGCCTGCTATTGATCTATCACTGCCTTCATAATGCAATGATAATGGTTACTGTAGGACAGGACTAGAGGGAATGGGCTTAAGCTGAGCCAGGGTAGGTTTAGATTAGATATTAGGAAAAATTTCTTTACTGAAAGAGTGGTTAGGTACTGGAATAGGCTGCCCAAGGAGGTGGTGGAGTCACCATCCCCAGAGGTTTTTAAGAAGAGGATAAATGTGTTTCTTCAGGGGATGATTTAGGGGTAAGAGTAGTGTAGGGCTATCAGTTGGACTAGATGATCTTGAAGGTCCTTTCCAACCGTAATGATTCTGTGATTCTGTGATCTGCTACATCTAAGATAACGTATGGCAGTAATACTTTCAAGCTCTCAAAAAGGATGTTGCAGGTATTGCTATACTACTGGTCCCAAAGGACAGGAGGAAGGTGAGGAGAGAATAGCTTAAAATCAATCATAGAGTCATAGAACGGCTCAGCTTGGAAGGGACCTTAAAGATCATCTAGTTCCAGCCCTCCTGCCCTGGGCAGGGACTCCGCACGCACTAAACCAGGTTACCCAGGTCCACATCCAGCCTGGCCTTAAACACTGCCAGGCATGGGGCCCCCACAACCTCTCTGGGCAACCTGCTTTAAAATTCATTTTTGAAGTGTTGAATGTATCTAAGCACAAGGGACAAGGGAAATCAAGTATAATTTTGGTACGAAACTACCAGATCAAAGAAGATGAAAGTAATTAAGTGTGCTCAGAAAAACTTTTGAATGTGACAGCCTAGAAATAACCCAGCCACGTTCAGTAAGGTAGAAGATAGACCCCCTGAGATACTGATTTCAGAAGTAGTACAGATTGCTACTTTTGTATTTTAAATATTGGTAATTCTTATTCAGATATCAAAATAGAGAAAATGAAGATTCATAATGATAATGACTCACCCAAACATGGTTAGAAGAGCCTAGAAAATACTACAGCAGATTTTCATATAGAAGGAATAAGCATAAGTCACTCAGTACTGAAGACACAAAAAGAGGTTGCACTAATGACCACAAGACTGCAGGTCAAGATTGTTCTTATGCTGCTCTGCAGCATGAACCTTCATGTTCTTGATCTGGAAATGAACAAGGACCTGCTAGTTATCCTTCACTTCTCTACCCATTAAGAGGTTTTTTGAGGTCCATCCTTCTTATGGAAAAACCCTGCCTGTCTTGGTTAAGCTATGTAGCTCCAGGAGAGGAGTCAAGTTAGAGGACATACAATGCTGAAAGAAATCTATTTTCAACTTGGTCTATTTTCAACAAGTTTGCCCTTTTCTTTTTGCTTTCTTCCTGTGCAAGTTGCATCATTCCCTGTAGTCTGTTGACTTCAGCTGATGATTTTCCACAAGGATCTAATTATTTCAATTAATGTAGTGAGACTTCTGCTTGTCCAAAGAGCACGTGCTTTCTGTTTATTGTAGTATGGCACATGCAGTCTGTATGTTGCTTTGAAGACCTCAGTTTCAATACCTCCTTAAAATGGTGTGATAAGCAGTACATTTCTCTTGCAAGACATGCAACGAAAGAAAGGGGACATGTTGTTGGTAATGACAGTAGAAAAATAAGCTTAATAAATACTAAGCCATTTATTTTAAGAGTAACTAATTCAAATATGTATTCATTTGAGCCCTGGTTTGGGAAGAAACAAAGTCTATAGAGCAATCTATGAATAGATGGAAAATAGAATTATTTTAAATGCAAATTTGGGTTTGACATAACTACTGGTGTACTTATAGCTGGGCATATGCTTTGCTGAACAGACGAATTTTAAATTTTCTCAGTTTCTTCATAATAATCCACATTGTGTATTATATGGTCAGTCAAGTGTTAGCATCATAACTAAGCAGCTTGCTTCATTTGCTTATGCTTTCCATTGTCCTTCCACAACAGCATAAATGGACATTCAGTTAGATATGTATGGCTATTTCAACCACAAATTTTTGACTGGATATCTACATATATTGAAAAATATTAATTATCAGACATCAACTGTCTAGAATATAAAACTGGGTTGTTTCTATATTTCACTTGGTCACCTTAAATCTAGGTTTGATTTTTTAGCAATAACACCACTGATCTTTAGCTCCTTTGCTCTTGTCATTCCAAAAAAAACACCTCTATTCATCAAAAATCTATGGAATAAATGGCAAAATAGGGTTTTTTAATCATTTGCCAGGGAAGGATGACCATGAGCCAGCAATGTGCTCTTGTGGCCAGGAGGGACAAAGGGATTCTGGGGTGTATTAAAAGGGGTGTGGTTAGTAGGTTGAGAGAGGTTCTTCTCGCCCTTTGCTCTACCCTGATGAGGCAACATCTGGAATCTTGCGTCCAGTTCCTGGCCTCTCAGTTTAAGAAGGATAGGGAACTGCTTGAAAGAGTCCAGCATAGAGCCACCAAGATGCTGAAGGGGGTGGAACATCTTCCTTCTGAGGAGAGGCTGAGGGAGCTGGGTCTCTTTAGCTTGGAGAAGAGGAGGCTAAGGGGTGACCTAATCTCTGGTTTTAAATATGTGAAGGATGTGTGTCGGGAGGATGGGGTCAGGCTCTTCCCAGTGAAGCCCAGTGACAGGACAAGAGGCAATGACAGTAAGCTGAAGCATAGGAGATTCCATGTGAATACACGTAGACATTTTTTCCCAGTTCAGGTGCCAGAGCACTGAAACAGACTGCCCAGAGAGGTTATGGAGTCTCCTTCTATGGAGGTATTCAAAACCCTTCTGAATGCACTTCTGTGTGACCTGGTCTATGGAATCCTGCTGTGGCAGGGGGTTGGACCAGATGATCTTCTGAGGTCCCTTCCAACTCCTAATATTCTGTGATTCTGTGATTATTTTTGTTTCAGAAATATTTTGCTTGACTGTCCAATAGTTGCGGGCTAGGATCTCCTTACAGTTTCAAGAGAGAAAAACATTCTGATATACATTGTATGTCTAAACTTAACAGGAATTATTTTATCACTACAATATGGAAACAAAACATGATAATGGTAAAAATAAGAAAGATATGCATCAATTAGTTAAATATTAATGATAAGATTTATACTTGCATCATACTACTTACAGATACTAATAGGGCTCGGCAGCCATAGGTAGGTGGCTGCCAGCAGGTATTTGTTCTTCAGCTTTCCATGCATACAGGTCTCCAGGCAGCCCCCAGGCATCTTGTCTAGGTTGGCTCCCCTGGGTCCTGAAGTCTGCTCCCTCAACACTCCTGGACTCTGCTTTCACATTTGCTGTCCATTTGAACAGCAAATCTTGTTGTAAATATGGCCTTGGGGGCTATTCTCAGAGGACAGTCTAGACATACATTATTGTGTAGATTCCGTCTCTTCTGTATAGAAGAAAAGAATTCAGTGAATCATTTTTCCTATCGTCATGCCAAGGACCAAGCAGGTGAAGGATAGCTGCATACATTTTATAAAGGAACTAAGAGCATGCAGTGACTACTCCTGTATCTCCACTATCCCACTTGCTTTTCTACCATTCACGTCATTTATGCTCAGTTGCTCTCATTTTCTCAGGATACAACTTCCTTGAAAAATCCAGTACTGCTTTTAATTTTTTTTTAATTAGAGTGTTTACTAGAAAAGAACGTTAACTTTTCTTCTTCATCTAAAACCATTAGCAAGCAGAAAGTACTGCACACTTACTTTATGGAGAAAACTAAAACTAAAAATCCAGCCTCTTATGTTTAAAACTAAGAACCCAACCTATAATGATTATTACAGAGTTACAGAATGGTAAAGGTAGGGGGTGGGTTTTGAAAAACTCCAGAGAAGGATATTCCACAGTCTCACTGAGCAGCCTGTTTCAGTGCTCTGTCATGCTCAAATGAAAGTTTTTCCTTATGTTTAGGCGGAACTTTCTATGTTCTAGTTTGTGCGTATTGCCCCTTGTCCTATCATTGGGAACCACTGAAAAGAGACTGGCCCCATCTTTTTGACACTGACTTTTTAGATATCTATAAGCATTGATAAGATTTCACCTAAGTCCTCTCTTTCCTTATCCCTTATAAGAAACCATTAACTCGCAACAGCATTTGAGTATAAGAAATCATATTTTGTCTGTCTAGTCCACTCATACATGTTTATATTGAAAGAGAGGCTGCCAAATACTTCTGCTGAGCAGCTGCAGATTTGTTGTGCATTGTTAAGCAATTGTCATGTTTTGTGAAGGGATGTCTGCATTTTCAAGGGACAGAAAGAGTTACCTGACATGAGTTTTTATGTTGAAAGGATTACATAGATATTTGTGAGGAAAGATTTGTTATAAATATTTTAAGCCAAAAAAAAAAAATAAATTTAAATCATTGTCACCTATATGACGAAGAAATGACAGCCATATATTATCCACATAATAACCGAAACATTGGAGGAGTAAGAATTCAAGTTACTAAGACATTTGAGTCAAAAGATAAAAATTTAAAAGCAATAAAGTCTACATGTTTGTTTTTATCTAAAACTTGTAGACTGTTCCCCAGTAGAAAACTTTCTTCTTTATTCTTAGCATCTGTAAAACATTGTTGAATGCTGCTGCATCTTTAATTATCCTTTTAAGGATATTTTCTTCAGGTGGAACAGTTTTATGTTCTTCTTTCCTCACTACCTGATATATAATCCTTCCTTAAATATCAATGTGATGATAATATGCAGTAGACAACCCAAATTTTGCTCTGAATGGATATTAGTGCGTTCTTCAATAAATCTCTGAGGGACTGGCATACATGTATTTTTACTCTCCATTTAGAAGTCCTGCTCAGAAAGACATTAACTATTCCTCTTGAGCCAAGCCTACAATTATTTGTTTGTGAAATCTATGCAGAACATTATGTTAATGTAAAGAAATGGTATCCAGTTGGCAAAACACATAAGTTCTTGCCTCCCCAGTCTGAGCATAAGAAAAAATAAAGTCCAGAATCCATGATCAAAGGCAAATGAGTAGCTTCACAAAGCATCTCCATTTCCTGATCCTCCATTCACCATTATATTTTAAACACCCTAGTGACATGGTTGAATTTCTGTTCTTGTATTTAAGGGCTTCCAAACTCTCAAATAGAAGAGGAGCCTCAACCTAAAGTAATAAATTACCCCACAGTGAAAAGTATTGCACACAGAATCTATAAATACTGAACATACATGGCTAAGAGACACTAAAGAGTAAGAGCTCAGCTTTACTTTCAGATGCTTGCTTGAGTTTGAAGTAGTAGAGTCTAGTAAAAACAACCAATTCAAGCACAATAGTAATTCTAAACTGAGCAGATATAGCACACAGGCAGAGGCAGGACAACAAAGTTTGAAACTTTATGGCTTCATTTGGGAGCTTAGTCTGTTTGGTTGCCATCTAAATTTGACAACATATAAATTCCCAAAGCACCTAATATTTTGCCAGTATAATATTGAACTCAACTCAAGTACTTATGCTGGGAATGTGTGCAACCATTTGAGTTGTGATGCTATCAGGTAGCTTGGCACTTATATTCTGAGATGATTACAGAATCACAGAATCATACAGAATCATAGAATATTCTGAGCTGGAGAGTACCCACAAGGGTCATCTAGTCCAGCTCCCAGCCCTGCACAGGACACCCCAATAATCACAACACATGCCAGAGAGCACTGTCCAAGCGCTTCTTGAACTTCTTGAACTCCTTCAGGCGTGGTGGTGTGACCACTTCCCTGGGGAAGCTGTTCTAGAGCCCAGCCACTCACTGGGTGAAAAATCTTTTTCTAATATCTAATCTAAAACTCCCCTGACTCAACTTCATACTGTTTCTTCTAGTCTTAGCACTGTCCACAAGAGTGAAGAGATTGGTACCTACGTCTCTGCTTCCCATTGTGAGAATTTTGAAGACAGCAATGAGGTCTCCACTCAGTCGTCTCTTCTCCAGGCTAAACAAACCAAGTGACCTCAACTACTTTTCACAAGGCTTCCTCTCCAGACCCTTCACTATCTTCATAGCCCTCCTCTGGATGCTCCTCTGCAAAACCAGCAGACCTGAGGAGACATGCAGTGTGTTCAGAGCAGAAAGAATGTCTGAGAGTTTCTCTGCAGCTGCCTTAGAGCTCCCACAACTCCACGCTCCTCCAAGCTTTAAATCTCCATCCGTAACTTCCACCTCCTTCTCACCCACTATGTATTTTTTTTTCCTAGTGGCTTTCACACTCATGGAAGAAATTCACAGCTCTCTACTCTCAGAAATTCAGAACTTCACTATTCTCAGCTGTAGCTCAAACCTCTAGGAGCACAGGGTACCCTCATGCCCTGTGTTGAGTGCTGCAGAGTTAAATAGGTCAGCTATAATATTTGATTCATTATACTTTGATTCAGGGGGTTTGAAGTGTGTGCTTACTGCAAGCTGTGCTTTATGTTGAAAAAACAAGTATCTCAAAAGCAATGATGAAAACAGAAAAAGTAGTTATCTATTGCTATTACTATTGAAGGTATCACAGGGCAGATAAGGTATTGCCTTGAAAAATTCAGGTCTGTTTGATAGGCTATGAATATGCATCGACTTCTGTAACAAAAAACTAGGAAAACATTAAGAACTTAGAAGAATGAAAACCTCTGAAAGTGTCTGTCTTCGTGACTAAAAAATAACATGGATTTCTGCTTCGGAGTTCTAAATTTGTGAATTCATATCCTAAATATGAGTGTGATGAACATGGGCTTTGATGCAATTTCTTTTATTCTTTTGATGATTTTCTTCAAAGACATAGACTTTGTTAATACAATGTATTAAGATATAATGTAATTATATTGTTTTAAGGCTACCTTCAAGGTATTATTTACAAAACTACTTCTTAGGTGACATGGCTATAAAACCCTCTTAAAAGTCTGCAGTTATGCAAAAAGATATTATAATGCCAACCAGGCTAATCCAGCAACAGCAATAAACCAAAAGCTTAGGCAACATCTGCATTTAAATTAAGCTACCATAACTTCATTAGACTAATATTTAATTAAAACTAGGTTATTTATATTTCTTTCTACTGTACTGATGTCATCAGAAATATCATTGGTACTGGACACCCAAGACTAGTTTCTCGGAAAGCAGAGCTGTACCCAACAACATCAAATGAGGTTAATGTCTATAATGTCTACAAGTATCTCAATACACATTATTTAGGTTTTTATTGCATTTGATAATGTAAACCTTACATGAATTTCTAATTTTGGAGCAAATTTTTGTACAAAGTGTCTTCTGCTTCTTAACTAATTTAAATATGCTGAAGGCTCTCCCTTTTGGTTAGTTAGATAGCAATTGCACACTTTTGGTTCAGCTTGATTTCATTGTTCTTGTAGTCATATAACGAACCTGTAACTGTTCAGTTTCCCAGGCTGAACCGAAAAGCTTACCATGACAGCAAAATATTTTATTTTGCATAGACGAAAAAGATATTTCTTAAATTAAGAGATCACTTTCAGTCCTGGGAGAGTTTCTTTTTGAAACTCACATGAGAAGGAGAAAAAATGTTAATTGAATCTTCTCATTTACACCTTCCATCTGTTTTCATTCCAGCTGCATCTGCTTAGATATTTGAGAAGCAGATCAAACTAACACTTAATGGGCCTTTGCTGATTACTGTCGTAATTTTATAAAATTGCTATAAGTAGGAAGTAGAACTGGAAAGACAGTTTTAAAATTCATATACATATAGAAGTTTTAAAGCTACTTTTCTTGGCTTTCATTTGATCAGAATAAATTGGAGGGTAAAAAGCCATAATTCTCTTCCTCTGGGACTTTTGTTTCTTATTTTGAGCTATGTAGTTCTTTGGTTATTGTATTCAAATAATGCTTCTTACCAAGAATTTCCTATTTTGTATATTTTTTTTGACAAATACAATGTCTGATTTAATTTGTTTTCTTTCAGAGCTGGCAGATCTGACTGTTTTTTTTCTGACACTTTTTTTTTCTTTCTAATTCTATAATAACCTTTTTTATCTTTTGAATATACTCTTGCAGTTTACATGGTCCTGGTATCTGAAGATATGTGATAGGATCAGAATTTTTTTTTAAAGTGTTTAAGATCTACCTTTGGAAAACTAACCTTCTTTTCTCGATTTAATGCAGTAACTGAAGTAGCCTAATGATGTAAGTGAAACATATTGTTTAGACTTAGTAAAGCATACTTCTTCCCTTCTATATCTTCCTGGTTTTCAAAATGTTATTTTACTATGAAAATAAGCTTTCTGCTTTGTATCCACTGCATTATATTGCTAGAAAAAAAAAATAGTTTCCTAAGGAAGAACATTCACTGATGAGATCTACGTCATCCAACTGTAACCATCTAATACTTAATTTTGTTGATTTTCTCTTTAGCAGGTGGTGAGAGAGAGACACTATTAGAAAATAACTTATTCTACCCATAGAATTTCATAGAATGAGATATTTATATATACATACTTATGTAATTATAACTAGTATGTCTAACATAGCTAAGTCAGTCTGGGAATCCTAACAATTTTCTGTCCTGTGAGAACTTCTAAGGTCAACAGTATGACTTGTCCAACATGAAAAAGACATTCATAATTGTGCTGAAGGTCAGCTGCCTAACTTGCTCACTGTGATAACTTCTGTGCTAGTGAAAACTTTGCTACCCTTGTTGGAAGGAATTTTGCTCCACAAAGAAATGAGGTGCTCTTACAGAATGTCCAGTGTGAGTAACAGAAGGAAGAGAAATTGTGGGAGAGTCAGAGGACATGAAGAAGTCAAAAGAGGGGTCAGTGAGATAAGTATTATCACATACAAGCATAGTGAAAATTAATGATGGGGTTGTTATAAGTATATTTATCAAATTAGACACGTAGGTGTGCAAAGCTGGAAACCTGTGTGTGGCTTCAAGGCCTGGTGAAGGTGGACAAGGGTATTCTTCTTCTGTTGAAGCTCTGAGGTTTATAAACTGAAGGAGATGACAAAGAATCCAGGTATGGAATTAAGTTGAAAGAAAATTAATAAAGAAGATACTTTAAAAGATTTTCTGTGGAAAGTTGGCAATATGAAAAAAGATGGTAGCAAAATCTTAAAAAGCAAGGCTGATGTCAAGATTACAGGGAGTAGGCAGTGTTGATAGATTTGCGAAGTAAGATGTGTTTCCTGCACTTACAATGCAGACATTTAGCTGAATGGTTTGGAAGTCACAGGCTCTGGATAAGATAGAAGAGTAATATTGTCAAATTATTAAAAATATCAAGTGAGATGTAGTGTGGAATATCATTGGTGTTAGAGTAGAATCTAAGGTTAACAGTATAGCATAGGTAAGATGAGTAAGGATGAGCACAAGAAAACTTAATGCCAAGGAATCCATATGTAATAATTTTCTTTTCTCCCTATCTTTTTCTTTAAAACCAATTTCCCCCTCTTCACCTGGCAATAATGTTTATCCTCTATATTTAATCCTATTCTAAGAACTCATCCTTTAATTTCTGTACTAAACATTTCTAATTGTTTTAAAAGTAGTTTCATAGAAGCAGAGAATGTCCTGAGTTGGAAGACACCCAGCATGACCATTGAGTCAAACTCTTGGCTATCTACAGTACAACCCATCCCCCCCACCCAGAAAAAAAACAACCAAAAAACCCCCAGAAACAGAAAAAAAACCAAACCAAACGAAAACAAAGCAGCAATAACAAAACAACCAAACAAAAAAAAAAATCAGGCCATGTACCAAATGTGTTATACAGAAGCCTCTTGAATTCTGTTGAGCTTGGAACTGTGACTACATTCACGGGGGAGCCTGTTCCAGTGCTCCATTACCATCTTATTGGAAAACCTTTTCCTAATATCCAAACTAAACCTACCCTGGAAGAGCTTCATGCTGTTCCTTTGGGTCCTGTCACTTTACTGTGACAGGTTGTCAGAGAGAAGAGATCAACTCCTGTCTCTCAGGTCCCCAGTGAGGAAATTATAGATAGCAATGAGATCTCCTCTCTGTCTCCTCTCCTCCAGGCTGAACAAACGAAGCGACTTCAGCCATTACTTATATGGTTTTCCCTCTAGACCCTTCACCATCTTTGTGGCTCTCCTCTGGATTCTCTCCAACAGCTTCATATATTTTTTTAAACATGAATTTCTAAATTTCTTTGCTTTGATATGATGTTCATTGTACATAATTGGTCACAATGCTAAAAATATAATGTAAAACTATATAAAAGAGTCTGAGATTAAATTAATATAAAGGGTCAGAATGATGACTAGAGGTGCTGTCAAATCATGGTTTATAGGGGAAAAAATAAGGATTTGAAAATATTTGAAGTTTTGTTTATTAAAATTTTTTGAATGCTAGCAGCTGAACTATCAAAACAACACAGACTCCAAAATTTAAATGAAGACAGTTTCCAGTCACAGATCAAATTTGGGTGTTTTTAATTTTATTTACATAAATGAAAACAACATTTCTTCATAAACTTCTATGCAAGTGAAATTGTGACAATCTTTGAATGCTTCTGTTGTCTAATACTGTGTAGGCTACCTCCACACACAGATAGGCAGATAAGTGAGGAAGCCAGACAAAAAGTACATGAAGGTACACTTAGTGGAGGAAAAAAAACCCCACAAAACCAAAAACAAAAACAACAACAAAAAAAAAAAACAAAAAACAAAAAACCAAACAAACCCAAGCCAACCATACACCAAAACCAACCAATAAAACAAACAAACCCCAAAAGAAGGAGTACAAAGAAAAGCCAGAGGTTATTCTTTCTGATTACTACAAACTCCCTCTTTTGCCTTGTCTCTGCCTTGTTTAGACTCCCATGAGGACATGCACTCCCAATCTTGAGCTTTTGCACAGATGCTTCAGATAGCCTGTCTTTTTACATAGATGTTACTTTGCTCCTGTTTATTGAGTCTTTGACTGGTGGAGAAGTAGTGAAGGACTGACAAGGCTTAGCAGAAGAGTCCTGCTGCGGCACTCCTGAAGTTAACTTGTGTTAAGGTCACTCTTAGAACCCTCCATTCTTCTCACCAGGTACATTGGTGCTCAATGCAGACCAGTACTTAAACCAGATGTACCTTTTGCTTTTTGTCCTTTGGAATCACCTTTATGAAAAGGTGCGACAGAAAAGGGAAAAGCTAGAGGGTTAAATTAGTTCATACTGGAATTCTGAGATTCAGAGTCATGCCCATAATTAGTTTGAAGTCTAGTTTAAATATAGAGTGTTCATTAATACACGCACAGGAGTAGGAGTCACAAATAAGCTTTTGGACTGTAAAAAATGATACTACTAATGAAACACTCCATTAATATCTAGCAAAGACCATAAAAATTTTCTCATTATTTTCAAATGTTACAACCCATTCATACGCCCTCTTTCAAGTGCTCTTTGATACCCACATAAGCTAAATGCACCAGGATTATGAATATTTTTAAACTCATACAGTTAGCTTCTGGCCAAGGATCAGCCTCTTACACCTTCAAAACAAATACAGAATGTGATTATTATCATGGTCTTACATCATAGGCTTCATGGCACAATATATAATCAGGATAAATACAGTAGAGCATTGATGTCCAGTTGAAAGAAGAGGAAACCATCTGTTCCAGAAATAACATTGATGAATCTGTGCAGATTATATTTATATTTACTTATACATTATATATTTATGTACCTAATTATTAAGAAATTTCTAAGAAATCTATTTTTTATGGCTGATTTCCATCTAAGACTTCTGTACACCAGCACCAGCAAAAAGTGGAAAAGCTGTTTCTGTGACAATTTCTATCAGGAATAAGGCTGATTTTACTTCCCTGTTGCTCATTTTGATTGGCTCGATTTACTAAATTTGAGAGCATGATCTTTCAGTTTAATGGTCTACAATAACCTGTCAAGAAACTTTGAATAATACCAGAATTCGAGCAAGACTTTTATATGAAAAGTAAGGGTTATATACCTTTGCAATAACCGTTAAAAACTTTAACTTTCTGCTTTCTCTCTTAGCTGCAAAAACGTACAAAATATTGTGATCACTTCTGTTTCACTTGTATCTCATCTTGTACGGTGAAGGAGAGATTGATATGTTCCTTCTCTGTAAATCAGGAATGAGGCTCCTGAGAAAATTCTAGGAGGCCTTCAGGTTTCTACCCTCCTCCCTGGCACTTGGTCTTGTTCCCAATTCAGCCTTTTTTTTTTCCTTTCCTCCCCCACTGTAAAGAGTTTCACCCTCTCTTTCCTAACAGCTGTTTACCCTGTCTATCTCTTCCAAAGAGCCTATAACCCTCCATCATGGCACACTAGTCACAGGACTCATCCCCCAAGTGCCATTTATGCCAATGACATCCTATCCAAGGGACTGGATTAAGGGTTCTAGCTACTCTTGCTTGTTCCTCATGCTGTGAGTGTTGGTATAAAAACATTTCAAGTATGATTCATTATAGCCATCATCTCATAAAGCAGGCTGAAGGATCTTCCTAGCACTCAGCCCTGCAAAGTTTGAGGTGCTGTCTCATTGCTTGTCACTGGTGGGACTGGTTTTGTCCCTTTCCTCTTCCAATATAGTCTAAAACTCTATCGATCAGCCCTGCTAACTCTTGAGAAGACCCTTTTACCCCTCTGAGAAAGGTGCATCTCATCAGGTGACAGTAGACCTGGTATGTATAGACCATACCATGATCAAAAAACCCAAAATTCCACCAATGACACCAGCCTTGTAGCTGTGTGTTGATCAATTCTGTCTGCCTGTTCTTTTCAATATTCTTCCCTGCTACTGAAAAGATCAAGGAAAATACTACATGTGCTCCTGATCCTTCAACCAATTGTCCTAAGGCCCTGAAATCCCTTTTGATTGCCCTTAGACTTCTCTTCGATACCTCAAATAACTAATAGCAGATAATAATCCAAGCACTGCACCAGACTGTGGAGTTTTACTAGAAATGGAGTAATGCTGCCAGGGAGACTGCAGACTTCTCTCTGGGTTGGGTATGGTCGGTGTATTGGGCCCTCTGTTCCCCTCAGAATGGAGTAATCTATGACAACTACTCTTCTTTTTTTCTTCATATAGGTATTTGTGATGTGGGGTGTAAGATATCTTGCCCTGGATAACCCCTCCATCCCAGAAGGACCTTTGACCACATCATCAGCTGTCCACCCACCCAGTTCCAGGACCTCATACCTGTTGTATAAAGACACCTGAAAAGATGAGGCAAGCTGAAAGAGGATATGCCTGCCATCTCAGCCAGTAACCTGCTTCCATTCTCCCCCTTTGTCTAGGTTTCCTCCTTCTGCCTGGTGGCAAGAAGGTTCTTGTGATATGGCTGGTTGATATATCCATCTCAGGGATAGCAGAGAATTCTAAACATGAGGAGGAACTTCTTTACTAAGAGGGTGGCAGAGCACTGGAACAAGCTGCCCTGAGAGGTGGTGGAGTTTGTCCCTGGAGACATTCAAAACCCACCTGGACACCATCTTGTGTAACTTGCTTAATGTGAACCTGCTCTGACAGAAGGACTGGACTAGATGATCTCCAGAGGTCCCTTCCAATCCCTAACATTCTGTGATTCTGTAATTATTGCACCAGCAGATCTCCTGCTCTGACTTCTTGATGCTTCTCAGCCTGGACACCTCCTTCCAAAGATGGGTCACCAGGCAGAGCAGTAATTCTAACTGAACACATTTCTCATAGGTGTGCTCACTGCTGACATCAGATACTGACTGGAAACCTGGGCACATCCAGCAATCAAGGACTTGGACAGCCATATGTTTCTTTGGGACATCTGTCTGGGTGGTTACATCTTTTCTTGTGACTGGAGGGGCTGCAAAGAACACTGCAGGCATAGCTTCTAGTCAGGCAGATGCCATGGCTCCTAGTATACACAATTCCTAGTAAGAAGGTTGCAGCCCCAGTTTGAACTGGCAGAGCCCTTCCTGCAGGCCCTGCCTGCACCAACTGCTGCACCAATTGCCACCCCAAGCTCTGATTTGACACACCACACTCTTTGTCAGTCCTTTTTAGAGTGCTTCTGTTTGTTAGCACTCCCTAGGCTGCTTTTTATAGGCATGGGAAGTAACCACTTTTGCTGTGGTAACACCTACACCATGTCAACATTTCCTGCTAGAGAGCAGCTCGTCCACGGGTCTGACCACTTACTGACACAGCTGTCCTGGAGATAGCTGTGCTTGACATGCTCAACAAACCTGATCTGCTTCTATGCCCTGTTCAGCTGATGAGACATGAGCAATGGAAATTGTCTACCTGGATTACTCCAGGGCTTCCTACTCCAGGGTCTCTCACAGCCTCCTCCTAGAGAAACAGATGCATCACAGTCTAGACAATTGCTGTCTTTGCTGGGTGGGGAATTGACTGACACACCACATCTACAGGGCTGTGGTAATTAGTTCATTTTCGAACTGGCAACCTGTCACAAGTGGGATCTCCCAGGGATTAACACTGGCTACAAAGCTGTTTAATCTTCATAAGTGATCTGTACCATGGGATCAAATATCACCTAGTGAAATTTGCCAATGATATAAACCAAGTAGAGAAAAGGACACTTAGGAAGGGAGAGCCACCCTACAGGAAAACTTGGATAGGCTGCAAGAGTGGGCTAACAAGAACCTTGGTGTAAGGTCTTACACCTGTGAAAACATAATCTAGGAGTGCAGGCCAGACTGGGTTCTGGCTGACTGGAGAGCAGCTCTCTGGAAAGGGACCTGGGGGTTCTGAGGGACAATAGGGTAAATATGAGTGAACAGAGTGCTTCTGTGACAAAACAAGCCGACAGAATGATGGGCTGCATCAACAAGGGCACCACTAGCGGAGACAAAGTCATTATTCTACCCTACTCAGTGCTTGCCGGGCTACACATGGAATACTGTGTTCAGTTTTGGTCCTTACGATACAAAAAAAGGTGTGGACAGGCTGAAGAGAGTCTAGGTGAGGGCCACAAAGATGATCAAAGTACTGGGAAGCCTACCATATGAGGAAAGGCTGAGAGAACCAGGTATGTTCAGACTTGAGAAAAGAAGGCTATGGGGATACCTTATCACCATGTTCCAGTATTTAAAGGGTGATTACAAGCAGGATGAAGANTGACTATATATATATATATATATCTATCTATATATATATATCTTAAAATGTCATAGCTGATTCCTTTATTGGATAGTTTTTCTTCAGAGTCTTTCCAGATTAACCAAGCAAAATCAGATTAAAATAATGAATATAATTTTAAAAACAGCTTTATTTTTTTTCACTCATTTTTATGATCAGACAAGTACTGATTTCCCTCTTCTAGTCTGTTAAATAGGTAACATTTACTATACAGAAAAGCAATTATTCAGAAAGCACAAAACCTCGTACTTGGGCTCTTGCTTCTCCTTGATATGTGTAACTTGCTCCATAGATTTAGATTTCTTTCCTCGAGTTTTTAACTTCCTGCCTGGCAGCTGCTGGCTCCTGAAATGCTGAGCACAGCACTTGCTGAGAACCAATAAAAAGTCAAAGACTTGATGTCAGGCTTTCTTAGACTTATTTAATCACTATGAGTGGAAAGCAAGACAGATTTTGATTAAGACCAGCCAAACCGATCAATAAAGTCCTTGAACTTGCATAAGTCACTACTGGCTACTTTCAATAACAGTGATAGCCTGCACTTGGTAAGAAAAGTCCTTGCATGAGTACCTTTACGTACAAGACATATACTATATATGTATGTATGCTCCTGTAAGAGGATGAATTATAATTCTTAACATTGCACTGCTGTTGCCATTGGAAAGTAAAAGACCAGCTAATTTCTTTTTCATTGAATCTGTGGGAAAGCTGAATTATAAAATGACACTCAGATAGCTATATATAAACATAAAAAGAGATTAAATGGATAGTGAGCAGCATGACAACTTTGCAATGTGCAATTTTCACTAATTCCACTCTTGATATACTAGTCCAAGTTCAAAAAGGGAAGAGGGTCAGGGAGGAGGTAGACTTCTTCAGGATCTGCTAGATCCATTGGATATGAGACTTAAACAAACAAGAAATTACTTGCATTGATTAAATGTAGATTGAATTAGTAGGAAAAAATGACAGACCCTGCTAAGGTTGTGTCCCCTAGTCATTGTTTAACTCAGCATGACAGATTCAATCTGCTCAGCTCAAAGGAAGGCCAAAGATGTCAGTCACGGACTCCACACAATGCTAGAGCCATAGAAGAGCAAAATCGAAAAGTTGCACTTTATCAACTCACAGCCTGGAGCCACTGTTCTCATTTGGGTTGTGTTAGCAGAACAATGAGCTACAGCAGGCGCAAGGCCACTCCACACAATAATTATAGGTATCCCACAGGCAAAGCTCTTGTTGCTTTTAAGACTTGACAGAATGTGTCTTGTAGGCATGACCCAGCAGATGGGGGATGTTTTTCTTTCATCTTTTCCAAAAAGCCACCTAGGAGAAACATATAAAGAATCCTGAAAAGCGATATATTTTCTCCAAAAGGGGTAGGTTGATTACTATAAGCTGCTCTTCTTTTTCGTTCACCTTAAAAATAATTGCAGTTACCTTAGTGGAAAGAAGTCAAGTATAGGAACAGAAGCAGGGATAGACCTTTGCTCTATCCTACTAATTTGTGTCACCTACTGCACTGCCTTATGTATTGATGGTAGAAAAAATGAAGCAGAAAATTAAGTCTGAAAGGCGTTTTTGTCCTGCTGTCACTTTGTACAACATTTAGTTCAGTTGACATGACACTGTGCCTTTTGTTACATAAAACTGTCACATTGTCCCCTTCTGGTTAGCCACAGTTGCTGGCCAAATCAATAATGTCTGTCAAAACTGCCAAATAATTAAGACAATTTAAAAATGTCTGTTACAATAGATAGTATTTTTAATGACCATCAGAAAATATAACAAAATCATGTCACCAACATTATAAGCAAAGAAATCAGATAAACTTAGTTACTAGCGCAGACAAAAGGAACAAGGATGTTCAGAGATATATTGTAATTACTGGATATTTTAATTATTTCATAACTATTCTTAAAGGTCTGGTATAATACTAACCTTTGAAGACAGTTTATTACTACTGAAGGATACCCAAAGCATGTTAACAAATATATTTAGTGTATTTTTTAAAGAGGGGTTAGGTACTATTGCTATGATTTGCTTCAATTTTTCCAGACAAAACATTCAACACATGCAGCCTTAAAGAATACATAAGGAAGTCAATGGTAAAATAGGGAGACTGATTACCTTTTCCCTTTTGAATTCTTTTGCTTGAACAATGGCGTGATATAGAAACTAAAAACAAAATATACTGCCATTTACAAACCATACTTAATGTCTTATGGTGGGATTTTTTTTACACCTTCCATCATTTCAGTCTGAAATCTTCCAGAATTTTTTTTTTCATAGTTTTCTCCTAGAAGGTCTGGTAAACATATAATTTATCTAATATGTAGAAAAAAAAGATTAATGCCCCAAAAGGACATGGTTTGTCCAAAAGACACTGCAGAGCTGACCTGTGAGATTTCTTTCAGGAACCTGTTGTGGACTTTAATATAAAGAAAACCCACTTATATACATTGACTTCTTTATAAAGGATGAATTGCAAATAAACTGTTGGACTTGATGATCATTATGGATGCCTTCCAATTTCAGATAGCTTAAGATTCTATGATCTTTAGGCAGAAATTTTGGCCTACAATTTTCTAAGTGTTCATACATAATTTTTAGTTATCCATTCTCTACCATTCTTATGTCCAGGTATCTGACATTCTTCCCTATCGCTATTTTGCTTTCAGTGCAGCTTCAAAATTTAGGACTAACACCAGTTCCAGGGGGAAAAAAAAAAGATTTTCTCACATAAGCTGTTTTTTTAGCTTGTAGATTTGGGATCGTTTTCTGTCTGTCTCCTTCTTTTTTTT
>VWZX01001734.1:0-13969 GCA_013399015.1 Galbula dea | reverse complement strand
TTTTTTTTTTTTTTTAACTACAGGATGAGCAAATTGCATCCCCTTTCATCTTTTGAAAGTGTAAATGACTAGAACGATTCTTCCTTTACAAGAGTTGAATTTGAGTCAAGAAGAGATTACTAAGTCTTCCATTCTGATTAGCGTACTTTAATTTAATAATTTAATATAATAATTTATATATATTTATATATAATTTAATATAATAATTCTTCTTATGGAGAGAGTTGTCTGAACTCAAATTCTTATTCAGCCCTATTTATTGATGATCATATTAAAATTTTCAACAATACAGGGTACTTTGACTCTTTGACCACCTATATTGCCTTTAAAAGACATCTTCAGTCACCCAGGAAACTTCACAGAATCACAGAATCATTGAAAACACACATTCTTATTGATTAAATACTTTCTTATGGCCTTTATAGGAAATCTAAATAGGATATGTGGCCAAAAGATCTATGACTTTTGTACAAGCTGCTAATGAAGAGTTGAATTATCTCTAGAACTGGCACAGCTGTGCTCAAGAGTGGGAAGGAATGTTTCCAAATTGCCCATCCCTTAAGAGCAGTGTGGTCTGAACACCAGTGAAGAATTAATAAATTACTTAATGAACAATATTCCTTCCCCACCAGCAGATGGATAAGGAACATGTGAATGGTTCTACATAACAAGTAATGTTCTTCAGGTGAGATTCAAGGAGAAATGTACTGAAGAAATATTAAATAATCTTCTGTTTTCCACATGTCTGCCAGATATCAAAGGTCTGAATTATGTTTCTGTTTTGAATTCTGATAGTCTTTATCCCTTCTTTCTCCTTAAAAATATCAGAAGCAGATACAGATAAATTACTGATGATTTTTGATTTATTAGATGAACTACAGCCTCTTTTGTTTATATTTAGTTTCCTAGCATATCAATTAGAGATTCTTACAGCTTAAAAGTGTTATTTTTAAGCCTTGAAGTCTATATGGATAAGTAGTAACAGGAACCACTAAAGACTATTCTTAAGGTCTAAGACAAAGTTATAAAGAAGCCAGTGTACAATCTCGTAATCCATTGTTTGAATGTTCTGTAGAAATATTCCAAGTAAGAGCCTCTCTACTAACAATAGAGACCTGAAATTTTCTGTACAGTGGGTTGCTAAATAAATTTTGTCACCAAAAATATCAGATTCTATTACATTATATTTATATTGCAAAGGAAAATTTCTAGACTTCTGCATATGTTTCTAAATGTCATTCCTTACCTCATATCATGTGAGAAAGCCACTTTCAGATGCTGCTGTCATGTTTTTTGCCATTAAAGTATCATTCAAATAAGGTGTCCATCTTAATACTTGTTTTACAGAATTACACAGAATCACGGAATTATCAGGCTTGGAAGCAACCTCCAAGATGATCAATTCCAAATATCAACTTATCACTGTCATCTAAAACCCTGTCCTTAAGACTAAAACAAGTCCCTAAGTACTACATCCAGGATTCTATTAATTCTATTTTCTATTTTTTATTCTCTAGCTATGTCATCTTAACACTAATATAGTTTCAGATGCTATTGCAAATTCTTGCCCAACATAGTATGTCATAGTGTTCAAGGGATATTATCTTTTAAAACAAAATTTTTTCAAGAATATTTATTTCTTATCAACAAAACTTACCTCTTTATACCTTCTGTTCTTACGGGAAGTAGAATTATTTCTGAAATATTTTTTGCACAACTATATAGTTTGTGAATTTTGTCCTTTTAAAATCTCATTTGGATTTTAGAGAGTACATATTTTTGCAAAAGATGTCGTATATTTAAAAGGGGAGGTAATTTTAGAGCCAAAAGTGTAACTTCTTTTTCCAAACCATTTGGGGGTTAGATTTAATTAAGTTTTAGCTGCCTAATCTGAAGACCAAACGTGCATCTTAGAACACTCCTGTCTACATGTTTCAAAGGTCAGGTCTTGTGTTAAATCTCATAATAGTTACCTGAATAGTGGTCCATTATACAATGGCTGTCTTTCCCCTACTCAACACCTGAGGTACTTCGTAAGAAAAAATATCTTCTAACTCCAATTCTATCCTACTGTCGGGGATGGATCAGCCTCTGCAGAAATATAACCTTCTGTCCAGACTGTTATACTGACTGAGCACCATACTATATATTGATGTGCTTCTTCAGCAACTGAAGATTCTTACACTATTTTTTTTAAGCTTATTTACTCTTCAGCATGACAATGTAAAGAAGAAAACATAACCTATTCAGAGGAGGAATTACAAAGGCCAGAAAATGTTATGAACAATAAAGCCTTTTTCAGATTTAGAGTTGAATCTTTTCCATCAAAAGCAGAAACATGTTAAACTTTCCACTTACCTTCTCACTAGGTAAGCCTGACCCCATCCTCCTGACACTCACNCTGCTCTACCATCATCTAGCCACCCGGTTATGTCCTCATCAAAGGCTATCAGGCTGGTCAAACATGACTTCCCCTTGGTAAACACATGCTGACTGTTCCTAATAACCCCCTTATCCTTGATATGCCTAGAGACAGAGTCAAGGATCAAGTGTTCCATCACTTTTGCAGGGATGGAGGTGAGGCTGATCATTCTATAGTTACCCGGGTCCTCCTTCTTGCCCTTTTTGAAGACTGGAGTGATGTTTGCCTTCCTCCAGTCCCCAGGCACCTCTCCTGTTCCCCAGGACTTACCAAAGATGATGGAGAGTGGCCAGGCAACAACTTCTACCATCAGGTCCCATGGATTTATCAGTGACAAGGCAAGGGGCAGTGGCTCTAAGCTGAAGCATAGGAAGTTCTGTGTGAGTACAAGAAAAAAGTTTGCCCAGTGAGGGTGGAACACTGGAACAGACTGCCCACAGAACTTGTGGAATCTCCTTCTCTGGAGTTATTCAAAACCCATCTGGACTCACTTCTGTGTGACCTGGTCTAGGGAATCCTGCTCTGGTAGGAGGGGGTTGGACTAGATGATCTTTCGAGGTCCCTTCCAACTCCTAACATTCTGTGATTCTGTGACTCTGTGTATACAGATTTTGTAATATGTCTCTCTTAGACTTGTACCAAGTCTAAGCTTCTTTAACTAATTTCTACCCATCAGAAGGGCCAAGTTTCTTCAGTTATGATAAGCAGTAATGATAAGACAGTGCCTTTCTAATTGACTGTGACATACAGTCATCCTAATACTTTTATCTCATTCTGCTTAGAGACTTTTTCAAGACGCATTTTTCATTTTATGCAGCACTGAAAGAACAATAAACGCACTTAGTTTTTGTCTTATTAACTATTTACTATGTGACTGAAAAATAACTCTTTTTTTTACTGAAGTGAAAACTTTTGGCTTCTACACTTACCTTTCCAGTTTAAGCTGCACAAAAACTCTAGGAGAGAAATGGGTGTATATGTGAAGATTCTTCTAGTGGTTTTGGCATACACGTAAACATGGAGGTCTCCTGGGACAAGTTTCTAATTGCACTAACATTTATGGGGTTTGTGCATGGTTGTTTTTCTCAGTGTCTATGTCACTTAAAACACACAAGAGAGCCTGAGGGCAGGGATTGGAGGCAAGGTCTTCCTCTTCCCTTACCAAAACTCTCTAGTCTAAAGAGTAAGAAGGCCTGCTGAATCCTGAAGGTTTCTGTATAGACCTATAAATACAAGAAGACAGGTGGGAAACAGTCTTCCAACCATGACTGCTACTATTTGGTTTCAGTCTTAGCAAATGAAAGATGTAGGCAAATTCCGCTCATACGTGATCTACATGCTTAATTGGTGCTACAACTACTGTACGCACATGCTACTATGTAAGAGAAGTTGTCTCTCTATTAGTATCCTCCGAAAGCAATCTGTTTTCATACCTGTTTGCTGCCAAGACCCTAGGTGTGTTTGCAGTCGCTGACAGGTGGAGCCCTTCAGGTACTTATTGTTGAAGAGTGCCTACATTTTTACTCCTGTTAAACTTTAGATCACAGGAAAGCTGCTGAGCTGCTTGGCCCTGCTGAAAAGTGTAGTGCTGGAAGGAGAATCAGAACTTCAGATCTGAGGCATAATGAATTTAGATGTGCAGGATCAAGTAATGGCTGAGTGAAGGATTTTTCAAAACTGGATTTTGGACACAGGCATTCAAGTGTTTTCACACATCTCAGCCTTGCAGTGCATGAAATACATGATTGAATTTTCAATAAATACATCTTTAACTTGAAAAAATATTTTGGCTGATTGTTTTATCAGCTGTAAAATGATCAATGACTTAGACACCTTGATTTATTCACAGAGTTTAAAGGCACATGAAGCTCACTGGTTTTGAGTATAATCCTTTGATAATCTCAGCTTTTTCTAATAATATTTGATATTTGAAGAGTGATGTAACTGAGTATGCCAGAAAGTAAATTTTGGGCATGTTCCTTGCAAACATATTTTTGTTTTATATGTTGTTAAATTCACTAATTCCATTTGCTTTGAATTGACCTGTACAACGTTCACATTTGCTAATGAACATCTCTTTATAGAAGATCCCATCTCAAACATTAGTTTTGTCCATTTTCAGAAGTTTTGTTTCACTCTCTTTCCTACTGTACTATTCTTTTTTAATTTTGTAGATTGAAAGTAAAAGGCTATTTTGACCAACAGCTTTAGTTTTCAAGAATTCAATACCTACAGAACCTGAACCAGTTTTTAGTTCTATTTGTCGTGCTCATTCTTCCTTTTCACAATGGATACAGTAAGATGCATCTTGTCTGTATTAGTGCATCTGTGCAGTCTTGGATTTTTTATTTCCTCCTGTGGAACTGAACAATTATTAGCATCCTGATCTTAAAAGAAGCTTAATACTCAGAGCTCCCAAAGGAAACAATAGGAAATGCTTGGCATCTCTCAGGGCCTACTCCTCAAATGTAAACTGTCATATCTGCAGGAACTTAATGGTGCTATAAGAATTGATTCCAGCTTTAATATATGCTCCTTTCTTTATTTCCTTAACTACAAAACTGTCTCTATTTGCAGTCCTTTAAGGTTGTTTCTGTATAAAAATAGCTCACAAAATTGAATATGCTTTGGATGTTTTAGGTCATCTGTTTTTTTTATCCAAATTCTCTGTCCTGATGTTTTGGATTTTTTTACTGGTTCATCATTATTCACATAACCTTTTACCCAGTCTTGGCTTGAGTTAAGTTGCACACTTCTTATGCAGCTTTACTTGTGTTGAATATGTTAGTCTTACTCACTTTACTAGAATCTTAATATTATCTCTAGTAAAGGAAGAGTATTTATAATGCATGCACACACAAGAAAGAAAAAGTACTAATAAATTTGACAAATTAACTGTATATTCCCTATATCCAGTTCCATACTACTCTGTAATATTAGGAAAATATTAATCTTCAAGAAACCTTGCTATATTGGATCACTTGTGTCCTCTCTAGATGTAAAAAGACAGACATGTATTTCAGGAAATCAGGTGTTTGCCACATAGACTAGGCATTTGTATATGTACTTGTAGTGTATATTTATTTATGTATGTGTGTATGTGTACAATAATATATGTATACACACACCTGCACTACAAAACATGCGAGCACAGTACACTGGGTATTGTTGCATTGGTATAGTAATGAACATACATGCTATATGGTTACTGAACTTCTTCCAAATAATATTTGTCATGTTCTAGATGCTTGAAATGAAGTGTCTATGTTTATAATATGTCTCCAGCACAATTTAGACCACCATACGCTCATTTGCCCTCAAGTAAGCCTATTTAAAGTATAATTGACTACCCTAGCAATTATTGTGAATAGCAGCTGTTTGCTGGTAAAAAAAAACCCAAACCAAACAACAAAAAACCCAACAACAACAACAACAACAACAAAACAACCCACATATATAATGAGAAAGAAAGGATCAAATACAAGCAATAGAAAAAAAGCATAAAGAAAATATCTGTATAAGGTATTTTAGACCAGATTTTATAGTGGAAAGCCACAAGGCCTATTAGCCATTTCCAATTAGGGACTATCAAAAAATGAATGAAAGTACTCATCTATTTATGAAAAGCAGCTGGGTCTACCCTAAATAAAAAAAACTAGCAAAAGTTTATTTGTTCTAAAATTGTTACAGCTTACAACACTTCATTTATTTTCATTAACTGTGTTAGGTTTTGTTGAAACCTTTGTTGTATCATGTACCTTCTGTATCAGACAAAAACACCTTGCTTTGTTTTTCTCCTAAATAGCTACATAATTAGATGGATTATTTCATGTTTCTGTGCGTGTGTTTGCTGAAAAGAACAAGCCACATAAATTAGCACTTAGCAGAACACACAATAGCACATAATATGTCCTTGTGTTTCATATAAAGCTTTATTTGTCATTCATGGCTGGTTGGCAAAACTGACTTTGCTTTTGAAAATGACAGGTGGTACTCTGGTGCTTTCTGTATGAAAAAGAGAAACAACCTTCACCACTACAGCATCTGTCAATAACTCTTGTGATTTAGTATTCAACCCTGGGCTTGTGTTTCCTCTAAAGTTTTGTCTCATTTGCATCTCTTTGGCCTGACATCACCAAGACAGCTATACCACAAGTTACATTCAGTCCCCAAAAGACCTTCCTCTTTCCTCAAGGCCTGATTATAAGACAGGTGAAGTTCAGTATATTTCAATAAGCTCTGCATTCCATGTCAAGAATCAATAGCCCTCCTCCTTTCTTTAGGGGTTATTAAATTGCAGCTGTAACATTAGCCTTTTTTATCTAATTGATTGTCTTTTCACGGGGCTAAGAAAATCAATAGCAGTCAATGGGACAGCCCTGTTTTTCCTTAATAGGTGTTTTCTCCTAATTGGCTGCCTGGGTGGCTTCAGTTAGCTCAGTATGTTTTCAGAAGTCCACAATATGTTGCAGCTCTTGTAAACTTTTTTACCATATGCAGCGGTTATTGATTTTATAATGAAATCTAGAAAATTCAATACCTATCAAGAATATAGATCAGAATTCCTAGGTACATTAAGGCAAAGGGCAAACTCAGTTTGCTCTCACTCCAAGCTGTGATCTGATTAAATATGTCCTTAAAGTCTTATGTTAGCTAAAGGCTTTCTACAAAGTCAGTTGATCAACTCTTCTAAATTTCATCTGAAGGAAATACATCAAAAAGTTTCATTGTTTTTGACCATGACATCCAAATTACTGTTGATTTTAAACAATAGGTGAAAGTAAGATTTTGTGACATTTTCAAAACTGTGTTGATCATTGAATTTTGTCCACCTTGACCTCTTGAAATATTCATCTAAATAAGAAGCCTACTAGAAAATCAAATTAGAAAGAGAAGGGGTGAGTTAGGTGGGGAGAAGCACTCGGTACTACCAAAATGATGCATTTGACCTTTGTTGAAAAGGTCAGCATGTCAAATACCTTATCCTTAGAATCCACTCAACACTTAGGCGTTCAGTTCTGCCTACAGAGAAGCTTTGGAGGTGGGTAAATCTTACATGCATTTTCTTAATGTCATTTTCCTCTACGTTGTTTCTGCCACATTTCTGTTCTATACCTTGATAGGGTATCTTAACTCTTCATAAGTGTCAGGCAGAACGGCAGCATCAGCAGCACATCAGTTGCGGTCTGCTGAGATCAGCAGTCAGTGAGGTACATGGTAGATACTAAGATGCAACCTACATTACATAAATTTGTTACTGAGTCCTGCATTATGGCACTGCATCTGCACTAAAGCTCTCCCTTATATACCATGATAGACTGACAGCAGCTCAAATTTCTCTAATAGTGACAAGACCTCAAAATTTATCTGATGAGGAGAAACAGAAATACCTCATTGTCTATTATTAGCCTCTAAAAGCAAAAAAACCCAACCAAATAAAACAGCAAACACAAACAAACAAATTCTGTCATTTAAGTGACAGGAAAGATGTCATGTATCTTTATTTCCTAACGAGTAAAAGGAACAAAAATAGAATAAATGAGAAAGAAAATTCTGTGTCATTTGAATGACAAATAGAGTAAGATGTTCTCTGATTTTCTTCTTTTGCGTCATCTTTGTTGCCATTATTGTTGTTCTAATTAACAAAACAAACCTTTTACTTTTTCTCTATCTCCAGTGAAGGAGTCTTCAGTGAATTGGGTTATCAAGACACGGCAAGTTTCCTTTTAAAATAAGCATAGGATTATTGTTTGCATGAACATATGATGAGATTTGTGTCTGTAGAAGAAAATTGATTGCATAGAAAGGTATAATAGTGAAACAAGTTTATCACTTTCTGTATACTAAATAGTGGTCAAATACTGCGGCTTTAAAGGGAACTAACTTTAACATCAGAACTGTAAATATAAATTGCCAGCCAATTCTAAAGTCACAGGGAAGACTTTTGTATTAGTATGTATTTGCCACAAACATCATGGAAATCTATAATTAAAAGTTCTAAGTTGGATTGCCATAATATTTGAACATTTCAGATTTTATATCCTTGTCTTTATTTTTAAAAACATGTTATCTCCACATAAATTCTTGAAATTATCTAAATAAGTATCTTAATTAAATACACATACCCCATGATATAGACGGCTATCTTTAGATTTTCCTAAAATCTGAAACTCCTGAATTGCTGCTAAGACAAGCACAGAAAAGGATAGAAGAAATACGTAAAATGGTAGTGGCAAGATGTTTTTTATTCTACCAGTAAAGGGACACAACCAAACACTCAGATACCCAAAATTATTCATTTTTTCATAGTGTAAGAAACAGTGTTGGCCAATTTTTTTCAAGAATAAAACAATAATAAATAGAAATCTCTCTTACATGTAGGGTAAATGCTAAAGTTAAAGGCCAAATATATTTCATAATATAAAATGTTCAGAAGGTTTATCTGCAATCTTCCGACCAGTGTATCAGTTTTTCTTCAGTGAGATCTATTTGAATTTCAGCAGAAGTGTCCATTCATTAGCAGTAATATTACGAGGAGAATGGCTCTGCCACTGGCGTTCCACACCTTTGTGTCATTATGACCTAATATTAAGGAACGGAAATAGTGAAACATGAAGATATGAGGTAGCTATGTAAAAGGATAACAAGTTGCACATGGAAATGTGAGTTCTCTGATATGGAACATTGCAAATAGGCATTCAGTATTTCAGCACTGTGACTGTTCTTGGCTTGAAACCTATTCTATCTGGCAAATGGACAAACATATAACAGGTTACAAGGTGAGACCTAAAATTATCATGATAAGAATAATAATAATGTTTATAACAATCTAACAGAAACAGATAAAATATTTTTTTATTTGAGATCAAGGAAAAAGAAGCCTTGATCTAAGAAAATAATATGTAGCATCTCATTATATTTGGACTTGGCTATGCTAATTGTTTATCCCCATTTGACTGACACATTTCTGCATGCTCTCCTGATAAAAATGGCCACTCCAGCAAGGTGTCAGTGCATATAATTTCTGATAATGTATCTTCATATGCACAAATAATCTCTATGATGTTTTTCTTTTAGTAGACTTCTTAAAAGTGCTAATGGAATCAGACCAAGAGCCTACTGAAGAGTTCTCTTTACTTTTAGCAAAATTTCATTAAACAAAATGTGTGAGAAAGTTGTAAATTACTATTAAAGTGAAAAAGTAATATCACTAAATACTTAAATTTTTAAATACCTTTTATATATATAAATATTTAGTGTAATCATTAGTTTAAAAAAATAATTGCTAAGCCATTTCTAACCATTTCTGACAGTGACAGCATTATATTTTTTTCCCATATAATTGTAAGGACAAATTAACAGTTGGTACCTATTCTGCTCCAGTGGTTGTACACTTTTCAGAAAATACCCTGTGTCCTAATGTTCTCAATTTCTGTCTCAAAGATATCTCTGCTAAATAACACACTTTCTCATGCAAATCTTCAATTTCTATGATATGTCTGTTTTCAATCACAATCATTAGTCTGATTCCATTGCTTCAGAGTATATTTTTGTATCAAGCACATTTTTCTAAAACAAAGATAAGAATGCAAATATTGCATAATTTAAACCAGACTCCTCAATACATTCAACCACATTTTTCATTTAAATTGCATGGTATATTTAAGTCATGGCAGAACACTATTCATTTAATCTTGGTCATTGTATTTCTAAAATAGACCATAGAAGAAAATTATAATCGGGTTGTAGATTCAAATAGAAGGGATTGTTCTAAGTAGCTATTTTCATCTGGAGAAAATATTGGTTTCAGTATCTGCCAATTTGCTATATTCCTACTACAAAATCATATTGGTCCTAAAGGAGGCCCAGACCACGTTAAAGACAAATCCAAAAAATTATTTAAAACAAGCAAGACTAGAGCAGAAATTAGTCACTGAACTCCTAAATTATGACTCTATTCTCAGTTGCCAGCTAAGTCTGGAAGTGTCTGAACCTCATAAACTACTCATTGACTTTGAAGTTTCCCAGCCATTTAACTTTCCCTTAGAGACACTCAAGCTTGTGTCCACCTTTAGCGAGTGTGCCTTACACACCTCAACGGGACTTGCATCTTCGCAAAGTACTATTGCATTAGACACTTTGATCTAAAGTACAACAGAAGCGAATGCTGGTTTCAGTGGATCAAGTTACTATTAACAAAACAAAACAAAACAATGAAAAAAATCCAAAACAAATGAAAAAACACCCCCCCCCAAAAAAAAAAAAAAAACCAAAACAGTGACACACAAAAATTTAATCCCTTGTCCTCTCATAGGTATTTGTATTTCCATTAAAGCTATTGAAATACAAGTTGCCTGAGGAGACAGGGCAAGGATACCCTTTCTGCTAAAGGTGTGCCACTGTGTAGAAGCAATTCAGGATTTATTTGGCCCGAAAGAGATCACAAGAGTGAGTGTGATGCTCTAGCTCTGTGATTAGGCACTCACTTGTGAGAAAAAAGGACCACACTCTGCTCCCAGGACTGCTTCTGTATTTTATCCAATGACTACTTAATGGATGTACAAGCCCAAGAGAGCAGGTAAGAAAGCAGATCTTCTGTTCACCAGACGAAGGCTGTCTTTTATGCTTTATATGTAAGGATAATGAGATGGTTTTTTACCCCTTACATCCCCATGTGGAATGCTCATAGTCAGAACAGAATATGGGCAATAATAATTGCACACAAGAACAGTCTTTTCAGTCTGCACTGGTTCAGACTAAAGCATGACTCACAGTATAAATAATAGAATCTAAGAAAGCAATACAGAGTGAAAGAAAACAACACTTCTGTCTTGTGGGAAGATTCTGCAAGTTTATATCTTAATAATGGCATATTAGTGCCTATGTGCACACTAAGTGTCTTCCCTGGAAAGCAGGCCTCACTAGGGTGATTTTATGAAGCAGAGCCTGAAAAATTTATCTACTTCATGTGTGAATTTGATTTATTATTTCTTTAATAAAAAATTTAAAAACCCAGGACTTGCTCATCTAAAAAAATATGTGCACTTACTGTGAATCTGATAGTAGATGAGTTAAAAAAATCACTAGCGTATCACTAGCTGAAACAAAATACTCATGAATGCAACAATAATTACTTCAGACTCACTTTAACAGGAGATTCAGCGCAGGGTCATTTCATGACTCTGTATTGGCCTGTACAGCTATGCAATCTGAATCACAGAGTGGCTCCTTCTCTGTTTTCCTTGGGTGCTATGCTGAATGCCTGCCTACTGCTCTGCAGTAGAGTAGCAGAGAACTAAAGCCAGCCACACGTGCCAAGACAATGAGCCTAGTCCATTACTGAGGTACCCTTCTTGCTTCTTTTTTTTTTTCTTTTCTTTCTCTTCCAGTCTCTCTTTGTCTTTTACAAGGTGCATTTATTCAGATATAAATGTTCATTTACTCCTGAAATTCATCTAGCCTGATTGCTGGTGAACTTAGGTGGGAGGAGCCAGTGACTGAATATTTCTAATATATTCCCACAGGTGAAAAATAAGTTACAGGAACTGCTTTACAGTGGTTATCCATATCTATGTTGTCCATAGAATTAGCAGTTCTCTCTCTTTAAAGTAACAGTCTCTCTCACCCCAGTCTTTCCTATGCCACAACAGATCGGTGCCACTTTCTCAGGACCATCCAATGCAGGCCAGAAAGCCAGACACGCTGCATATCTGCAACCCACCTACATCTCTGCCAGAAGGTGGCTTTTTATAACAGGATGCTCTGACTAAGTGAGGGTTAACAGCTCAAACTTTGCCTTTGATGAAGTTCCCAGTGATGGAGAAGGGAAGGTTAAGATATTTTTGACATTGAAGAATGATAAAATCAGCCTTACTCTGCAAATTCCCAAGTATGTCTAGCAGATGTCAAAAGTCATTGTTATATGGCAGATAGCACTGATAACTTACCTAAAACTGTGGAGGTGAGATTCTTGAGCTGGCATATCTAGGTCATTAATATATGACTGACAGCCAACCACTTCATACTATAAAAACCCAGTCCCACTTCTTAACTAAAGTCCCACTTCTTAACTTCTGATATACATGTCCTAAAGTATTCAGATATTTCTCCCTTGCAGAGGGCACTCCCCAAAATTACCCCTCGAGGCTGAGGGAAAGAGAAAGAGATTCCCTCACGGCCGTTAGTACAGGTGAATGACATCAATCTCTACTTAATTATTTTGCTAGCTTTAATATTGTTGTTTGAATTGCTCTCTTCAGCTACTTGAAAGGTCATTCTAGGGAGGCAGGTTTTGGCCTCTTCTCCCTTGTGACTAGTGACAGGACTAGACGGAATGGGCTTAAGTTGTGCCAGGGTAGGTTTAGATTAGATATTAGGAAGAATTTATTTACTGAAAGATTGGCGAGATATTGGAATAGGCTGCCCAGGGAGGTGGTGGAGTCACCATCCCTGGAGGTTTTTAAGAAGAGGATAGATGTGTTTCTTCAGGGAATGATTTAGGGGTAAGAGTAGTGTAGGGTTATCGGTTGGACTAGATGATCTTGAGGGTCCTTTCCAACCTTAATGATTCTGTGATTCTGTGTGAATATTGTTTCAAATGAATTGTGCACTGTGTTAGTAAGTGATAGCTATCTATTCTATGTAGTAATTCTGACTAATCCCTTTTCCTTTAGTGTTTTTAGTCAATTTAAGTAAACTTAAAGTAAACTATTTAAGTAAACTATTTAAGTAAACATTTGGATTGCCTTACTTAATCCTGCAGGACAAAGTGATATAAGGACTCAATTACACCCTTAGACATAAACTCTTGATCAAGTCTGGGACAAGAGTTGGACACAGCTGCACCTAGGCTCCTCTGTGAGAAGGATTTTAGAAAGCAAGGGTGTTTTTATTGAACTTTGTGATTTGACAGGATGGTTCCCTTAATAAACTTCATCCAAAGCAACCATTCAGTCCAAGACACTGCTGTGTTGGTTTGCAACATGTTGGGTGAAGAAAGTATCTTGGTGCTTGGAACTTGCTTTGCTGTGGAACACCATTATTCCTCTTACAAACTTCTCTTGCTGTCCATTCCTACCATTTCACTGTATCTCTTGATTCTGCAAAGAAAATACAGAGACAAGATCAGAGCATCCCAACATGTAGAAAATCAAGGAGAGGAGACAGGACACCTACTTGGTTAAGTAAGGAACTGCTGGGCAAGCTGAAGTGGAAAAAAAGATTCTACAGGTCATGGAAGGAGGGGCTGACTACATGGGAAGAGTCCAAGACTGTTGTCAGAGGTTATAGGGAGGCAACTAGGAAAGCTAAGGCCTCTCTGGAATTAAACCTTGTAAGGCAGGTCAAGGACAATAGGAAGGGCTTCTTCAAATACATTGCCCAAAAAACGAATACTAGAGGCAATGTAGGCCCCCTGCTGAATGAGGTGGGTGCATTGGTGATAGATGTTACAAAGAAGGTGGAGTTACTGAATGCCTTCTTTGCATCTGTCTATACTGTTAGAGACTGTTCTCAGGAGCTTCAGACCCCTGAGCCCCCACATGATAT